>SDVV010015118.1:0-14612 GCA_016164225.1 Gammarus roeselii
GGCGTGCCATGAACACTGTCCATGGCGTGCCATGAACACGGTCCGTGTCGTAAAATAAACACGGTCCGTGGCGTGCCATGAACACGGTCCGTGGCGTGTCATGAACACGGTCTATAGCGTGCCATGAAAATGGTCCGTGGCGTGCCATGAACACGGTCCGTGGCGTGCCATGAACATGGTCCGTGGCCTGCCATGAACACGGTTCGTGACGTGCTATGAGCACGGTCCATGGCGTTACATGAACACGGTCCGTGGCGTGCCATGCACACGGTCAGTGGAGTGTCATGAACACGGTCCGCGGCGTGCCATGAACATGGTCCGTGGCGTGCTATGAACACGGTCCGTGGCGTGCTATGAACACGGTCCGTGGCGTGTCATGCACACGGTCCGTGGTGTGCTATGAACATGGTCCATGACGTTACATGAACACGGTCCATGACGTGCTATGAACACGGTCCGTGGCTTGCTATGAACACGGTTCGTGGCGTGCCATGCACACGGTCCGTGGTGTGCCATGAACACGGTCCGTGGCGTGCCAGGAACATGGTCCGTGACGTGCCATGAACACGGTCTTTGGCCTGGGAGAAGCAAACAATAATCTCCGTTATGGAGGGACAGAGTGCTAAAGCAGAACTCTACTCGGAACTACGGGTCTTACACACGTTCTGAGGTTTCGAACATACAAGTTGTATTCTCCATTATAGAGGGACAAAGTGCTAAAGCAGACAACACAGTCCCTCTACATGGAACTACGGACAATAAACACGTTCTGAGGCTTAGTACATATAAGTTGTAATCTCTATTATGGAAGGACAGAGTGCTAAAGCAGATCTCACAGTCCTTCTACACGGAATTACGGGCCATAAACAAGTTCTGAGGCTTAGAACATACAAGTTGTAATCTGCATTATGGAGGGACAGAGTGCTAAAGCATGCCTCGCAGTCCCACTTCACGGAATTTCTTATTGTTAGTTTGACGTGATAAAATAATTATTTTCGGCTGAACATCAATTTGTTCTTGGAATTCAGCGACGCAGAAAATCACTCGGATATTCATGCTAATCTGATCTGCTCCATACTTCTTCCGATGAGGCTTTCAGCCTTCTCCCTCATTGGCTGGCAGCCTTCAGAGGCGCTGCCATCGCTACCCACTTCCATCTGCCCGGTCAAATGAGCCGTTCAACTCCTTGCTTAGAATCAGCCAGAGCAGAAGGCTGCTTCGGAGCGACCTGACGCGCAGTCATCGCTTTAAGCTTCGACTGCCTGTTCAAATGAAGCCGTACATCTCCCTGCTAAATAGCTGCCACTAATGAGGGCTGCTTGGTAGTTTTCAGATGCGTTATCATCGCTACCCAATTCCAACAATTCGCCCAAATGACGTCGTTTAACTCCTTGCTCAGTACCGGCCTTCTCCGAGAGCTGTTTGGGAGTAGATCTGTTACGTGACCATAGAAAAATCCAGACCACTTCCTTCGTTAGGCCATAAAACGATGCAATGGAACACAATGGGACTAACGTCGAATATAAATAGATTGAAATGATCCTGCACGGTGACTGGAATTGGCCCGAGAGCGATGTTCATCATTTCCAGCAATCTAAGTATGGATGGAAAGGATAAATTTGCTGAGAAAAGTTTTATTTATTGTCAAAGTAATTTTTAGTTTGATATTTACAGTTACGTACATGGGCTTAACAATCCATTTGGTTTTGATTGGTTGGTCAGGGGCGTCAGCTGCTCGCAATTGGTTGATGTGACGTAAAGAGCATCTGAAGCGTGCCATAATTAGATCTGACTCGCAATGGCTCGCAACGAATTTTCCCTTTTCGTCTTGTGATTTAATCGGGAATAATTAGAACCGCCTTATCGCCCAACACACAATGACTCGACAAAAACAATAGTGTGTGTCATTAGTTTGTGACTATGGAGTCGTCAATTGCTGCGCTCCATGTGCTGTTGTCTGGCGCGGAGGTTGCTGCCCGCTGAGTCTGCTGTCCGACCACTGCCACTGGGAGGGATATATCTTCGTCCGTTCACTTCCTGCTTGCAATTGTTCACCACTCCCAACCCTTTCTGGACAGGAAAAGTAAGTGGATCGATTTTTTCTCGCAGACAGTCTCGATGGCCAAACGACTAGCGGACCACGAGGGAATTTCATATCTTCTGTACTCCTTTCAGCCCTTCATTCATTTAACTTTAATGGAAAACAAAAACAAACAGGGGAATTTGTCGCAATAAATTGTTTGCTGCAGGTTTCATTTGTTGGCTTTCCGACGGAATGTTTGAAATGAAGGCGACGTCTGTCAGAAATACTAGGTTGATATACACGCTCGAGTATTTTTTTCCAGCAGGTGTTCCACCATGTCACGTTCATGGTAAACGCTTGTATTTTAGCCCGTGATTTTTCCCTCATGGATTTTTCCCTCATAGTATTTTTCCGTTCGTGTGTTTGTCGTTCTCATTTTTCACATAATTTGTTCCTTTTCAGAAATTGACCTTTGAACTGGACTATTTTTCAGTCCATGCTCTTCACGCCATATCTGTGAGAGATATTCCAAAATGCCAAAGCTCCATCAATACATTTGTAAGATTTCGACTTTTTATGACCCGAATTGAATAACATCATCATACACTAAGCGCTAGGTAGGATTTTGTCGAAATTCGTTTCATTTGCCAACATTGAGATCTGATCATATATGCTTTTCAGTTCTTGCTCTTCACAATTAGTTCTTGCTCTTCTCGATTATTTTTGTCTAAGCATTTTGAAACAACACGATTAGAGTGTTGTTTCAAAATGCTTAGGCTATGCCAATTATACTCCTTCATAGCTCATATTTAAAAGAAGCCACATAGCAGAACCTTCATGTTGGCTTGTCCGCATTTATTTTTCATTTTACCAAAATCGTTTATTAAAATGGGTCATTCTAAACTCACGTTCTGCAGAGCAGAATATGACAGAGTTTTCAAACGACGAAGCCTCTGTCAATTAGGCGTAGATTTGGAAGTTAAATAAACAAGTAACATCATACGCAGATTTGGTTTGACGTCGGATCATTCTGAATATATATTTTGCTTTGCAAAATCGAGCTCAGAAATTCGCTTTATTTTACTTCAAACTTTGCACTGCAGAAGTGAGGACAAAACTTCAAATGACAAATACTTTTCACTATGGCATATGTGTTTAAGCACACTGTGGGAGACTACTCCACCAAGGCTCACGATTGACTTGCATATTCTAGTTATCATTGAATCTTGTCAGGTTAACTGACTTGCTTCACAAAGTTCTTGACATCAGCACCCCGCCCTCTGTAGTAAGGGTCCCGCAATCACCTGTCAAAAGTTCGGTCGGGTTGCCCTTCACGAGGTAGTATGTGAGGCTGTGAATCATGGAACTTTCTGGCAGGAGACGACACTGGGAGTTTGTGGCTCCGGCGAACAGCGGTGTATTCATTAAGGTGGGGGTGGGGCTGGAGTGGAGAAAGAGTGAGAAGAAATACTGACAGACTTGGGGTGATGCCAAGGAGAATTTTAGGTTCCCTGTTCCGAGAAGATTGTTATGACTTTTCGGTTGCCTGATGTGAAAGTTGATGTGGAAGCTCATATCGGCTCAACAGCTTAAGTAAAATAATAGCGTGGTTGAATTTTTCATATCCCAAGATTTTGACAGAGGACTTTAGGGAAACACGGTTGTTAAAAGCGATAGAGTTTATTTACAATTAAAAAAACGTGAATGAGTAAGACCCAGGGCAGTGGGCAAAAACGACTATCAGGCTCGACCGTTCGGACTTTGAGTCAGTCTAATTCATGAGCACGACGCCTCTGAGGTTCGTATGCTCTTAGTTGTTGTGGCGCACACAGTTTCATATACATCTTGTATTGACATGTACACTTCAGTTCAACGTTGTGTTTTTGAAGCCATCACGGCTTATCGAACTTAAGATGATTACGGCAACCTTCATGATGCTGTTCTCAAAAATTAACTTGCTGTGACCTAACTATCGGCAGTTCGGCCTTCAGTGGTTCCCGCGTACTTCATTCGAGAAGGTTTTATTGGCGCACAACTCTGATGGATCACCGGGTTCATGATGCTGCCTTGGTAGCTACACCTTACCGATACGATACTCTGAATGGATGGACATCATATGAAGGCATATAGATGGTCACTGTTCATATGGATATGATTCTCTATTAGCATGGATAGAACAGCATTCTTGATGGCTTCATTACAATATATTATATTCATGAATAACATAAATATTTTTCTTCAATGTATTTGTTTGTTGCATGATTTCAATTTGTTCGAGAGGCAGCCCAACCGAAGAATGATAACATCTGATCATGTCTATATCCCCGGAGATTCATTTCCGATAAAATACTAATATAATTTTGAATTTCTTAATATTGAAGCAGAACAGCCAATCCAAACCTTCATCACACTATGTTATCATTTATGAGTTGATAAATGATACTCCTCGTGAAGAGTTGAAATCCTGTGTTTTTTGTGAAAAACCCAAGGAGTGTTTTAGTTTCTACAGTGATGGAAATATTCTGCATCCAAATCGCGAGATTCGGATACATAAAGTGTTTCATACACAAGGGACGCGTACACAGGATTTACCCAAGATGGAGGCGGATTTTCAAATTCTCATAAAATAGACTGCGATAAAATCTGACAAATGAGGAGGCGTCCGCCCACGTCACCCCTCCCCTTGGCAACATCCTTGATACAAATTACAATACCATGTAACATGCCGATAGTGAAGATTTTTTCCCACGAAGACATGTTTATCAATTACGGTAAAGTAACTGTAAAACCCCTGTTCGGACAACGGGCTTACAGCTATCTTCATGTAGGTGAACTAATTAAGCAACGCAATGCAAGTCAGTCGTGCTTGTACTTAAAATGCAGTAAAATTGCCCTTCTGCAAACACTTATAATCCCTTTCACACATCAGTTTATAATTTTTTTTTCAAGAAAGAAATATAAGCACCAATCAAATTTAGTGAAACAATACCACGAAAGGTATCATTGGACAAGGAAATTGGGGAAGTATGCGCGCCGATACCGCACTGGTGCCAGCCGACTTTATGGTGGACTCCTGGCAGTGATAGCTGAGGAGGGCTGACAGTTAGGTAACGCTTAGTGAGGATTGCAGCAGCCATGGTTCCTGAAAGCTCTTGAATTAATTTAGATGGTTGATATTATCGTCACGCATGAGAAAACATTCAGTTTTTATTTTATTTTATTTAAATGAACCACAAGACGATGTAAATTCAATATGTGCCCTGTTCATCCTGGTGTGTCTTCGTCTCTATTTAAATGTTTATTTACTACCTATACATTATATACGTTTGTGTCACAGGCACTTTTTTACTGATTATCTACCCTCGTGAATGGTTCACTTTAAAGTGAGCTGCAGGCCACTTCAATAATTGCATGTATACCCTCATGAATGATTCACAATAATGTGAGCGGCAAGCAACTTTAGTCGTGTTATCATAAAGTTGATTTGACGGATATTGCAGCATTATTTCATTATTTCATTATTTAGCGTGTATGAAATTAAATTTCAAAAGGCACAATATATGCTACACTTACAGCCTACCACGGTAACCTAGAGTAAGTTCTGTAATAGAATGGCGATATCACGATCTGCCGAGTCCCTCGCTTCTTACCTAAGGCTAGATTTTAAATACACTTTTCTATTAACTTTAAATCGGATTAAGGGGGTTAAACATTATACTCAATGATGCGTCCGATACTGATATAGTTTTCGGGTAATTAAACTTCAGAAGTGATAAGAATACGTGTGTGCCTAAATGACAAACTAGTAAAAGTAGTCAGTGTATTAAGTACTTGAAGGAAGGATTGAGCATATTCACGCCTACTAGATGCTTTGGACACATGGTGAGGTTGAATGATGGGAGATAGAGGAAAAGGGGTGTAGGCCAGAAGATGACCGAAGTTTGACTGGATGAATGACGTGGAGCAGGCATTAGGGAAGAGATACATCAGTGTGGAGGTAGCAAGTGAGCGTAGAATGGATAGGAGTGAGTGAAGAAGGATTGTGAATGGATGAGTTTTGACGCAGCTCGAATTCTTTTTTGTACCCATGGCGTCTTGTTGACAGCCGAGATAGACTTAGATGTGGGAGGGTTTGTCAATTTTCTTGGAGTTGTGATTATCTAGCGAAATCCCTGCGAGACCTCAAGCCTGACCCAACGCAAATATTCCTTTCAGCCGGACTCTTTAGCGTTAAAAGGGCTAAGGATAAGTACGTGAGTGAGTGCGTGAGAGGAGTGTGGGGGTACGTTTTCAGTTGGCCACCACACTGTAAGGGGGATTCAGCCTAGCGTCAGTATTTGTATTTGTAACCAAGACTCAATCGCACGTCGCAAGTTTAAATGTTCAGAACGCGGTACATGCGGCCGTTGGCACCCACAAAAAAAGTTGGGATTCATGTTGACATGCCAATTGTACTGTTTATTTTATACCAAACATCCTTTGTTATCGCAGTTGTAGAGCACCGTTATCATGACGAATTACTTTATTTGTTAACAAAAAATCAAACATAAAAGACATACCAAAATTGACAACCACAATCTATTTATTTCAATGAGAAAACAACCACTGCTTGTTTTTCCAAACAGACTAGACTGGAAAAACACAATCGTGAACTTGCTTAACAATCACGCGTGCAACGTTTGTTGTTCAGGGACATGCGCGTTGTGGGCAACTGTGGATTTATTTATCTGCAACTGAATATAAACAGGCCAGCAACGTGATCGGTCAGTATACATTTACATATTTCAATTTAAAGTACCTCCTTTATGTCTGCATACCGAGAGTACACTCGACCTCTGTCAATTAAGGTGAAATACATTTTAAATCACCAAAGATTTAAAATTTGAACTGGTTCAAAATGTCAAATAAACTTGTTGATTTTTCTGTGTGTAGAAACAAGACTTTCTGATTGACTCATTAGTCAGTGTTTGAAGATGCAGGAGTCAAGGGAAAATCGTCCATGCCCTTTGGTTACTTTTTGTTAAAAAATCAGTGAACATTATTTAGCACTCATGGTGATCTTGTCTATCAATTGAGGAAAGTAAGACGACACGATATGAATATGTATAATTAAGCAATTAACGTTTCAGAGGCATACCATATCACAATGTAAAAGAGAGATTTATTGTATGTGTAGAAACTCTTGTTATAAATTTTCCTACCAAAAATAAGTTATCCATGTTGTTCATGTATCTTTAGATCCGAATCTTTATGGAATTGACATCCTGCTTACCGAACGTTTGTAACCAAAATGTAAATTCAAACAAAGGTTGTTTTACGAATGGATCCACTCCCAGCCCTCAATGCCCTTGACCAAAAGAATCAGATCGGAACGAATTGCAGTTTTGGGAGGTTAATTTAATTTTTCTCTCACGCCAGAGCAGCTTTAGTAAAAGGGAAATAATACCGGATTGATTTAGATGCTGAAGAAGAAAACTTCTGATCGATCAGCACCTCTTAACCAGTAACTATGCTACTCAACCAACGTTTTTTTACCTTATTGCTGCTCTGGCTTTCAAGGTAGTTGAGTTATTCAACATTTTTTGTGAATCCCAACTATATTGCACGAAATAAAAAAAAAATGGGATAGAAGAACCTCGTTGGGAATGAAAACAATGTTAACTTCCTACAAAAACGGGTCAAAATGCGTTTTATAATGTAATGAGCTGGTGACGAATGTCTTCTACAATTTGACATCTTTATTAACTAAAAGTAGTGTATTTTATCCCTGTAATATTTCCTTGTAAATCTCAAGTTTCATTCAGTTCAGGCTCCTTTAAGGTTCCCTTTCATTCAGTTCAGGCTCCTTTAAGGTTCCATTCCCTGTAATGGTGAGTATAGCAGTAACACGAGAAAATTTTTATGAAGTCAGAACCCATTTTTAAGGGGACAATGCGGCAATTTTATTTACACAGTTATCTGATTTTGTAGGGTTCCCGAGAAATGAAGTTAGTATACGATTGCTAGCAGGTGTTTTATTTCGTTTATAAAATCACAAATTTTTTAAAATCAGATGGCATGTATTCATTTTTTGTATAAGATAATTTACCGACTCACACGCTGCAAGGAAATTTCGTAGCATTAGGAAAGCATTTATAGGTTCATATGCTTCCGAAGCAGGTGAAAAAAATCATTAATTTTAGACCATAGCAAGTCCCGCAGAATCAGCTGCAGCGGTTCGGGGCCTACTTTAAACATTGAAGTTCATGAGACCGAATCATCGTTAATAACGATTTTTCGAATATATTTTTTCCCTACAATTTTGTTCAATCATCGAAATATTTACGGGGTCAACCGATGCATGTAGGATAACTTTAACCCCGTCTTGATTTCTCCAAAGGGTTCAATATGTTTCAAAAACAATTTCTGCTTCCGTACGAGCGTACGTTCCTCCATCTCCTCTTAAACAACATATCTCACAATCAACCATCTGCCGTGGCATCTAACTTGCACGTATTTGTGTCTCGTGTTATGTTCCTGGTTATTTTGCCAGTCCTAAAGATTTCACCGTCTCCAGAAGCCCGAATTAGCATTCCCGGTTTTGCCACTCTGATCCCAGTTTGCAGTAACAGCTCAGAGATGGTATCGTGGAGAAACTAGGTGAGCCTTGTTGCTAGGCTGAATGAATGGTGGTCGAAATGAACCTACTGCTGTCCTATTATGTGTTTGACGGGAAATTGTAGATTTATCAAGGATAAGGGGATATTTGATGTATTATTACCTGCTCATTTTCAAGTACAAAAACTATTGTGCTGAATTTTATGTGTGACTAGAGCAAAATAATTTAGAACAATATTCAGTTCTTATTTTCCTTTCATCAACCATGAGTAAAGAGGCAGCTTGACTGTTTATGTATTATAGATACCAAATTTTTATTTCCATCTTGTTTTTGATATCCCTGCATAGACATTGTACGTTTTTAAGCATGTACATACATATAGCTGTTTATTTCCAGACGTAGAGGAAACATGTAGATGCATATGCATACCTGAAAAACAAAAAACATTCGTGCAGGGATATCGGTATCAAAACGCAAGAGACTATTTTATGGCGTCTGTATTCAAATCCTTCTCAAACTTCCTGTCCAGTAGCACAACAAACATAGTCTATATAACTGTCTTTTACGCAAAGAACCAGCCCGCTTAGCGCTCTTTCACTGATATGATGATCGATCTATCACATGCTTACCACTACTACTTTTATGCTGGAAAAATGCCTTGTAACCGGAAAATCCCACTCAAGGCCAAATTCCTACTAAATGTGTTCGCATGCCGTCCAGCGTCTACGATTGGTAATACCTCTTTCACTCATCTTTAAGATGGATAAAAGTAAACGGTGCCACTTCTATTCGTCGTCTATATAGTGCGTCTCTACTGATTAAATTGCGCTATTAAAAAATAACAGGACTATCGTCTAAGGGTGGATAATGTTGGAACTGCAATTAAAGCTATACAGGGCTAATGACCATCATAGTTGAGACAATTGTTAACTTGCCATATTGCTTAGTTCTGTTGGTGAGGACGGAGCAGAATAAGCAATTGGTCGACTGAGGGATGAGCTATTGTCAGGAGAGGGGGGATTGATACAATAATGACGGTGATATCTTATATGATAGATGATGGATGTTAGACCGTAATATGGGAAGGTGAGGCGGCTGGGTCGTGTGGGGGAAAGGAGTTAGTCCATGATAGTGGTTAAGCAGATGTTAAGCGGAGAAAGAAGGAATGGGCAGTTACATAATTCGAAGAAGAAAACGGCGGTTCCACCAAGAGTGAGAGACTAGGCGGTTAGGCCAAGTCGGTTAGGACAGGTTACCGAAGTGATCAAAAGCACCGTAAGCGTTCAGAATACCTTTTGCTAGCCAATAATCCGAGAGCATCAAGGCAAAAAGTCAGTATTCAGCCCCAAGTGCTTCAAGTGTTCAGTTTTATGCCTGCGAAATTATGATACGGGCTGTCTGGCTCACCTAGAGTTACAGTATGTAATATGTAATGTAGAAATTTGGAACCGAGTGATATCTATAAATGTTGATCATGATCTCTGTATAATGTTTCAAAGAATACAGTAATTCCATACGATGTATACTTTGAACTTTTAAAGTGCTTTTATCAATTTATAACAATACTTCCCCTGTTATGTATTAATTTATTACAATACTACACCTATTGTATGTCCCGTACTAAGAGCTAACATAATATCTGTTATCGACACCGAAAGCTATCACATCTTCTCTGTTCGGTACCTAAGTAAGTCATGAACCGTCCTCTGCTTCCACTGCCTCGTGCTACCATAGTTTTTGTGATCTGAGCTGTCGCTGTGCAGTGATCTGTTTTCTGTGTAATGATTTCAGTCATCAGTTCGCGTTTCTATCGTCGTTACCCAAGCTGTTGCCACAAAAGGCAACGACATTTTTGAAAGGAATTTGAGATCTTTGTGCCTTCAGTCATCTTCTACCCCTAACCTTCTAAACAATGGAAGGTATTGAAATATTGCAATACTTGTTATACATTTCTCCGTCCATCTTTGTTCAGCTCCCAAGTGAGGTTTATTGATCACTCAACTGGTCGCTCTTTACTCTATAGAGGAAATTCGGTCGTGGGCGAGCCCTATCGGCTGCTCTTAGGTCCATTTGCAATTCAGTAGGGGATTCGTCCATTAGGGAGGGTGACCGTCTGGCAAAAGACGTTGCCCTGAGAACTGGTGGAAGTGAAGATGAACTTATATAAATATTTATATGTTCAATTGTCTGTTACAGTTGAATACAATCAAAGACTGCTTTCGCATTCATAAATATACACAATATTTGAAACGTAATGTCGAGATGAGACTTTGAAGAAGATGTTTCTAGTAAATTCATATGAAAATGCAGAACGAAATGACATTTCTAGAAATGGTTAAAATAATTCGTGTTGGAGTGCCCTCCACACCTGGTGCCCATGAGCACAGAGTTGATTTAACGGGGCAAATATCAATGTGTCGTCTAAGTGTTGCGATAATGGAGGATTGTTCCAACGTTTGAATTTGTTTAACTGATGAGTGTTTGTATTTTCCTAAATAAATGACTACAAAGAGCTTAAAATAACACTACATATGGTCATGAAAGGACGCTGAAGTGAAGACATTGTTCAACAGTGAAGAATTAAACGTTGTGAGAAAATAAATTCAATCGAGATTATTATTGCTACAATACGTTAGAGATATATAAATGTTTGGCTGATCGTAGATGTTCCATTTCTTTGAGTTCATCTCTAATGAATGGATTAGTAATTTAATAGTTCAAGTTCACTTAAAATAGCTGATAAGTACGTTAGTAAAGATTGTGTTTGAAATTGTTCATTTTCCAACTCACAAACCAAATACCAGCAAAAGAATACATTATAAAACAAAGAGTAAATGCTTTTGCGACGTTTTATTTTCCAAAATGCTATGTAGATTGAAGAGGTTTTAAAAATATCCAGCTAAAGCACTCCACTATATATTGCGTGCGATATGTGGCATCAAGATTGGTAATAACAGCATTGTTTAATGCAATTCACTGATATGACACGCGAATATGGCCGCTGGGCATCAAATAACAGCAATTCAATGCGAATAATTTGGTGTGATTTTATCTCTTGCCCAATGACGTGAGTTTTAGGTTATTCGTGGATATTGGCACAGTTCAAAATGATATCCTTGGTCAAAATATCTATTGTTTTTCACACATTATGAAGATTACAGTACTGTAATCTGACTCATATTTAGGTCCCATGCGCTTATCTCTTCGGTATTAGCTAATTTTCCAATTCATGCAATAGTGTTTGTTTACTATTTTGCATGTCATTATCAAATAATTAAAGGGCTATTTCGTTCGTTTGAACTGACTCCATACTATGTTACAGATGAATAATTCGTAAGAACTCTGCCAAGCGATGAAAAGTGCTATGATTTTGCTCGTCGTTTCTCCCAATTTTTTTCATTTTCCAGATTGGATACCAATGTTTTAGATGTACACAATCCGCGACCAATTGTTTTTTGTATAAATATATAACGGGCAAGCCCAAAAGTTAAAATTGTATAGTTCATGGCATATAATCCACAAAAAACATTGCTTCACGTCTCACTTCAAGAAACATTCCAGTTTCAAGATTTTTTTACATGTATGTCAAAAAATCTGCCCAGCATTATGGAAGGTAACTGGAAACTTGGAATACTTGCACGAAGAATAATGTGAATGTCATGAACTCAATCCATGGAAACCTTATTATTCATGTACAATCTCATTAATAAATTCAATTGAAACATCAGCTCATACAGATAGTGAAATAGTAGGAGTAATTTCCACAGATTGTTTTTGTAGCTCCAACCTTGCAAATTTAGAAATTGTAGGAGCTAATCACCATAGAAACTTTTCGTTGCAAATCTTCCTACTCGGTTACTGGTCATGTATACTCGTCTAAATGGCATATACTTCATTGGGCCTTTTATTAAGTTATCTGAAGTTAAATGAACACGTTGAATAAAATGAAAACATGTGATAAACATTAAACTTTATGAACAATTCACGCATTAAATTTTTTCCCAAATTAAAATTGCCAATCACTCAAACGCTGCCATATGACGGATCAAAACCTGTCACAGAAGCCACCTTCAGAATATAGACAGTTACGGGTTACTACAAACATTTTGAATGCTTTTGAATTGTCTGCCTTCATTTCTTTGGTCTTAAAGGGAATTTGGTAGTAGTGTGTGGCTGCTACAAATAAATGATTAATAATTGAACACGCTTCAACTGAAGGAATGAAATTTACTGATGCTTTACATCAAAGATCGTCTGGTATCTAACAAAGATATTTGAAAACAAATTTTGAGCAGTCCATCTGACCCATGTTTGGCTTGTCCCGGAAGTCTCAGTTTTCTGCTTTCCATCGGAGCCATGTTTGGCCTGTCCAGGAAGCTATGTTGACGTTCACTAAGCTTCACTTGACGTTTATAATATTTCTTTCTGTATCTATTAAAATATTCGGGAAGGTTAATTATCTTGCGCTTACTCAGAGCCTTTATTCAGAAGATTGACAATTATATTATGAACATCTTAGTAGTATTTATTTTGCAACAGAGCGAGAGTAACCATGGCAGGTTTATGACGAAACCCCTCGTATCGACTAAATCGTATCGACTAAATCAACGCACTAAATCCTAGTTCTAAGTATACAGTTATGTATAGCACGAAAATAGTATCGTGCTTCCTCGTGAAAAAAAACTACGACCCTGTTGCTGTAGCACCTCTCAAATTAACCATTGGTTGCACTGCATGTTTCACCCTCCCTCACACCATCACACTTTTTTCCTTTTCTCCCTTATGTGTTTTTAACTTCATCCATCCCCTCACCAACGCCTTGCCCCCATGTGCCCCTCCCCACTTAATTATCAGCCTTACGATGGACGCTAAACTTGAACGACCAACGCGAAGACTATTTTAAGAAGAAGGGACGATGGACGGCAGCAGAGGCCCGTTGTCCCTCACCGGGCTCACGATCACTGACGTGGGGTAAACTGCTGAACCCTTGGAGGTTACTGGATGGTAAAAATTGTTGACCAGCTTATTTCCAGTTTGCTTAAAGCTTTCCGTTTGGGCGAAATATTTCCTGCCTGTTGCAATAAATTGATTGTCAAATATTCTACTTTGAATACAAATTGAATACCACAAAAATTTCCGGGAGAGTTCTTCGGATAATCAGAACAAGAACATTAAATTTCACAGTCATCTCAAGGCTGAGAAAAAATGATTCACTCACCTGAAAGATCTACTCACGTAAATGCCTATTTCTAATCCTGTGGGGACTGCAACGTGAGCTCGTGATTGTGGTCTGGGAACCCTTCATTTATTTGACTCAATGACGGTCAAGAGCCTTCCCTTGCTTCTGTTGAAGAAGAGAAAGTAATCAGCTGTTCGTCAAATAGACTGAACCAGACGTAGTGAGACTCTAATCATCGTCAGCAGAGAAATATTCAAGCGCTTTCTACCACCTAAAACCAATTCTAAATCCCCCTCCATTGTTCATCTAAAGAGGTCATCCGCATCTCACGACGTTGCCGTAATCCGTACCTCACGACGTTGCCGTCATCCGTACCTAACGACGTTGCCGTCATCCGTACCTCGTGACGTTGCCGTACCTGCCATGACAGGCATAAATAGAAACAAACTCTTGATCAATCTACTAAGTCGTAAATTGTTATTGATTGAAAAAAGAGGAACCATTTAACAGAATAAACTGCAGATGGATTTTAAAGCAACTGAATTCCTTTCAGGTATGAACTCAAATAAAAAGCTCATTTACCCTTTTAATTGTGTTGTAACACGGCCCCATCAATGGGCTCGGGCAGCGAACAATTGTGAGAGCCTCCGTCGCCCGCTGGACGTAGAGGAAAACAATTTCAATGTGACTGTCGAAACAAAATTTTCACTTATGAAAATGCTACTGTGTTAATCAATTTGAGAGGACCTAGCGTTGGAGTAACGCACGTGGTAAACTCGCACGTATCTGTCATTGCTTGCATTGGAAACGTA
>SDVV010015119.1:0-14612 GCA_016164225.1 Gammarus roeselii
ATATATTGATTCTAGCAGTTCACTAGCTTTTACATCAATTAATGTAGGAATTTATATCATTATATTATGAAATGAAATTAATTAACAACTGGTTTTGTATGAACAAAGCAAAATACTATTAACAGTATGCATTTATGCGAACTAATTGCTTAAATAAGATATGAAAGATACCAACAATCTACAACGCAGCTGTGCAGAGCTCGATGATGATCTTTCATTCAAGCCATCAGACGTCCTCTCGCCCGACCACTTGTTGCTCTGACCCACTCTAGCGGCAACAGGTGGCACGAGCAGCTGGAGGAAGGTGGGGGCAGGCAGGAGTGTTGCTTAAATGGATAACGGAAAATAACGTTTGTTTTCTCGAAATGCAGTTCGTTCATGCCGTAACCGTGCATGACGTCACCGTTCAAGACATCACTTTTCATGACGTCACCTTTCATGACGTCACCGTCTATGACGTTACTGTTCGTGACGTTACCGTGCATGACGTCACCGTTCATGACGTCACCGTTCATGACGTCAACTTTCATGACGTCACTGTTCCTGACGTTACATTTCATGACGTTACCATTCATGACGTTACCGTTCACGGTGTCTCCTTGAGCCCAAAATCTAATAATCATCTGATTGACATGATGTCTTTCCCATAAAATACGATTCTTGCGAGTTAATGCGGGTACAAATAATGTAATGAGATGTTCGAGTTATGACGTTGAGACCTGAACCAGAGTCCTCCTAAATGAATAGTTATTGGAGTAGGTTCAGGCTTTCAAGTACCTTGGCTCTCATGTGGAGGAGACTGCACTAGTAGAAACTGAGGTGGAATTTAGATTTTAAAAAAAGTTGTGAAGAGTTGGGTGAACTGAAGAGTGTAATGAGGTGTATGACATTGGGCATTGAAGTAAAAAGAGAGTTGTACTAAAGGGTAGGTGTCCCAAACTTTACTGTTCACAGCTGAGACGTGGAGGGAGAGAAAGAGAGACGAAGGTTGAATGGTTTTGAAATTAAATATTTTACAGGGGTGATAGTATGATGAGAATTAGTATGATCAATATTGACCATGTATGAATTAGAACTGGTATGGTAAAGAACTGATGCTTCACGTGTTTATAAGGGGTTCGAACAGGAGGGGAAGTTGAACGGGAAAGTCAAGAAAGCGTGCAATATATAAGCGGAGTGAAGAATAATTGTAAATGGACGAGTTTCAACACAACCTTGATGCCCACTCTCGGCGGTCTCGAAGCACAACGGGATGAACTTGTGCCAGGGTTAACAAGGGAAACTGCCGGACCCTGACATACACTGGTTTTTGCTGATTTTGGCCGCACCCTTTAGTGCTACAGGTCTAAGTTGCATGTGATGAGTGTAAGGTGCCGCTTGCCGTCAGCCGCCCACTTTTTTGTGGGAGGCGGCATTGTGTCTGTATCTGTACGGTGCTTGCCTAAAGGCTGAGAATGTCCTTTTTCAAATAATAAAATCAGGATAAAATGTGAGCAAATTCTACGTTTAAACTCATCAGTTCGCTGTCACTTCAATCTTATTGTTATCAGATTGTAAAAGTAAATCAGTGAGATCTGCTGCAATGTTTGTTTCCACCAACGGGAGCCAGACTGACGCCGCAATAATCCTGCCCTTACTAGTTAAAGCAATTTCCAGAGCTCAACTTATCCCCCAACCGGCAGCCCTCTCTCCACTCCTTCTCACCCCCCATCTCTCCTTGCCGTCCTGTTCCTCTTTCGTCGTATTTCCAGCGCCCCGCGCGACAAAGGAGCTACTGAGGCACGCTTTTTGGTAATGGAGTTAGGAATGGTAGCGTACCAAGCCTGTCTAGGCATAGGGGATAGTTCTTGACTAGAGGGAAGGTGAGGGCTCGAAGAACAGGATGTTTGTTTTAAATGTCTACCGTAAGTTTACCATAAGAGATTATCGTGAAAACTGTTCAAATTATCATATTGTACTTAGATTATTTAAATCGGCCATATACAAATAAAGAAAATTAATATATCGATGTTTAATTGAGTTTTCATAAAAAGTCTGGTTTTATTATCAGAAAAGCAAGTCGTGCACTGAAATGATACATTGGGGGGCCAAAAATTTTTGTTGCGATATCATGAAATGAAATTATAATTATTACGATTTGTTAAGATCAAAATGTTAATAGAATGAGCCAGTGCACCGACATTGACACGTTATTGCGACGCCTATCAGGCCCCTTGAGTATGATGTTACTTTGTTGCTTATCAGGTGCCGTGGGTGTGATGTTACTGTACTGCTTATCAGGTGCCGTGGGTGTAATGTTACTGTGTTTCTTATCAGGTGCCGCGGGTGTGATGTTACTGTGTTGCTTATCCTGTGCCCTGGGTGTGATGTTACTGTGCTGCTTATCAGGTGCCGTGGGTGTAATGTTACTGTGCTGCTTATCAGGTGCCGTAGGTATGATGTTACTGTGTTGCTTATCAGGTGCCGTGGGTGTGATGTTAATGTGCTGCTTATCAGGTGCCGTAGGTGTGATATTACTGTGTTGCTTATCAGGTGCCGTGGGTGTAATGTTACTGTGTTGCTTATCAGGTGCCGTGGGTGTGATGTTACTGTGTTGCTTATCAGGTGCCGTGGGTGTGATGTTAATGTGCTGTTTATCAGGTGCCGTGGGTGTAATGTTACTGTGTTGCTTATCAGGCGCCGTGGGTGTGATGTTACTGTGCTGCTCATCAGGTGCCGTGGGTGTTATGTTTCTGTACTGCTTATCAGGTCCCGTGGGTATGATATTACTGTGCTGCTTATCAGTTGCCGTGGGTGTTATGTTACTGTGTTGCTGGTCAAAACAAAGATGGTTGACCATATTTGAAAACAGCGTGGAAGAGATAGATCACTTGTTAACAAAGAACGTATCATAAGCTGGAACAACACCCCGATAAATGTCTAGTATCACTGGTACTAACATGCGGACTGAGCATGCTTTGACACAAATAGCAAAGGGGAAAGTCCTCGACGAGTCAAACATCTTCTCGTCTGAACCGCGATAAGCGGAACCTATCGAACGACCGAGACAAACGTAATCCGAAGCGTTTGGTGAAGCGTGACAGGCAATGCTCTATTCCTCAACCGAAGCGTTTGGTGAACGTGACGGGCAATGCTCTATTCCTCAACCGAAGCGTTTGGTGAAGCGTGACGGGCAATGCTCTATTTCTCAATCGGAGCGGTTGGTGAAGCGTGGCGGGCAATGCTCTATTCCACAATCGAAGCGGTTGGTGAAGCGTGACGGGCAATGCTCTATTTCTCAATCGAAGCGGTTGGTGAAGCGTGACAGGCAATGCTCTATTCCTCAACCGAAGCGGTTAGTAAAGCGTGGCGGGCAATGCTCTATTCCTCAACCGAAGCTGTTAGTAAAGCGAGACGGGTAATGCTCTATTCCTCAACCGAAGCGGTTGGAGAAGCGTGACGGGCAATGCTCTATTCCTCAATCGAAGCGGTTGCTGAAGCGTGACAGGCAATGCTCTATTCCTCAATCGTAGCGGTTAGTAAAGCGTGACAGGCAATGCTCTATCCCTCAATAGAACCCATTAGTAAAGCGTGACGGGCAATGCTCTATTCCTCAACCGAAGCAGTTGGTGAAGCGTGACGGGCAATGCTCTGTTCCTCAACCGAAGCGGTTAGTAAAGCGTGACGAGCAATGCTCTATTTCTCATCTGAAGCGTTTGGTGAAGCGTGACGGTCAATGCTCTATTCCTCAGCCGAAGCGGTTAGTAAAGTGTGACGGGCAATGCTCTACTCTTCAACCGAAGCGGTTGGTGAAGCGTGATGGGCAATGCTCTATTCCTCAACCGAAGCGGTTGTTTAGGCGTGACGATCAATGCTCTATTCCTCAACATACACTTGAGTTTATTTAATTACTAATATAGCTCCCACGCCTCCCGTTGAACATGAACAAATACAGATAGGCTCGAGGAGGCCACTTGTCGGCACGACAGCCGCAATATGCGGCTGCAGTCTGCAAAGCAACTCACAGATCGAACTAGTGACCGGCTGGCATAATCATATCAATGCTTATGCTTCTAGATTTACCAATTTCAACCCCTGAATCTCCTATGTTGCTACAATCTATCCTTTATCCTAGGGAATGCGCTTCCAACAGTACCCCGACTGTAACATCTGGCACCTATGACCTGTCAAACGAGCACACGATTAAGACGAAGACATTTTCATCAGAATATTCAACAAATAATGACACGTACTTTTTTCATCGTTGGTGCCCTCTTCATCTGTGATTCTATGCATTAGGTGTTTGAATACCAGCCTGTATAGAAGCATGATGAGACAACCTTGGTTCTGATTCCGACTTGCCACTAGTTGCATCGAAACTAGCTGCAACGGGTGGTCATGATACCTGTTGCAAGGTTGTGTAAGATACTAACCATCCAATCATGAAACAGATAGCATATTGTTGTGTATGAATTAGACATCCCTCCTCAGCCTCGCTGAGATGAAGTTATAGCCAGTGCTATCAACATTAGATAATAATATACAGTGTATGTTCAGATGAAGCTACACAAACACTGCTCACAGCATAAGATAAGCACCCAATAATGATTCCTTTATTACAAGTTCAGAACGACTCGTGATCTCACCGTGGATACAATCCAGTCGAGGGACATTATTCAGAACTCAATCCCCGAGAGCTGAGGACAATGCCCATCTATCTGAATAAAACATTACACATTCATCATGCAGCGCTCGCACAAATACATATCCTAGACCATCCGCATCACAAAACCTGCCAATGATCCACTCCAGGCTCTCCTGGTCGGTGGACAACTGTAAAATGGGTAGTCGAATTATGGTGGTCAATCCCCCCCCCTCTCACTAAACCACTTCTCCTCGCTCTCCACATACACTGGATCACTCCTACGAAAGAATTTCTCTCTTCTCCTCTCAAGCTCTCTCAAACGAGATCCTCTCACAGCCTCCCTCTCTGGTCTGGCGAGAGAGTAGGTGGAGCTATACTCTCGCAGCCCTAGCCTCTCCCTCGTCAGTAGGGGTCCAGGGACCGTGATGTTCAGTAACCAGCTTTCATTTCTCAACATCAGAGAGGAGGGCGTAACGTGGACGGTGAAGTGCTTCTAGACACAAAGAAGGATAGAATCCTACTTGCTGCCCCTACTTCAGCCAGCCAAATCATTCTACTCATTCCTTCCCTAGCTGAACAAAGGTGTGAGAGCATCATTCCATTCCATGGCTGAACAAAGGTGTGAGGGCATCATTCTATTCCATAGCTGAACAAAGGTGTGAGAGCATCATTCCAGTCCATGGCTGAACAAAGGTGTGAGAGCATCATTCCTTTCCATGGCTGAACAAAGGTGTGAGAGCATCATTCCATTCCATGTCTGAACAAAGGTGTGAGAGCATCATTCCATTCCATGGCTGAACAAAGGTGTGAGAGCTACATTCCATTCCATGGCTGAACAAAGGTGTGAGAGCATCATTCCTATCCATGGCTGAACAAAGGTGTGAGAGCATCAGTCCATTCCATGGCTGAACAAAGGTGTGAGAACATCATTCCATTCCATGGCTGAAGAAAGGTGTGAGAGCATCATTCCTTTCCATGGCTGAACAAAGGTGTGAGAGCATCATTCCATTCCATGGCTGAACAAAGGTGTGAGAACATCATTCCATTCCATGGCTGAACAAAGGTGTGAGAGCATCATTCCTATCCATGGTTGAACAAAGGTGTGAGAGCATCATTCCATTCCATTGCTGAACAAAAGTGTGAGAGCATCAGAAAATTAAATCATATTATTGGTGATCAAATTCACTGTGGAAATATTGCTTCAGCAGATTTGTATCCAAGCTATAAAAAATATTATTTGCCTGCAGTCAATTCACCTATCAGAAAATGTTGCTCTAACAGTTTAATTATAACAATATTACAAATAATCTTCATTGAATCACTCGATGGTACAGTAATGGTAACAAATAAATAGGTTAGGAAATGTTCTCAGCAATATCATCAAATTATTAACACAGAGTACATACGTGGAAACAACGTGATAAAGACACCCGACAGCCACACAAACGTTAGTGCCGAGTGTGTTTTAATAGCAGGTTTAACGCTTTAACAGATGAGAACATACACAAAGAGAGATTCATAGTGAAGAGGTAGGTATATAACTATATGTGTCCAGCGCCACCTGCCAGCAGACCTCTTCATAGACGCATGCTACCATGACAACTATGTAGAGACAAGGAGTTCATCATACTCCTTGTTTGTTTTGCATTACAAATACTACCATGACACGAGAAATCCAAAACACACATCACCATACTTATTGTGTGTATAATAGGGAAAGAAAATTCGCTAAATGAACGCAACCACCTAAATTCTAAAAAAAAAACTATGGATCTGCTGGCTTATACGACAATGTGTAGCATGTAAACTGACAATTATTGAAAAACAATTTTCGAGTTATAGCTTCATGAAAAAAAAATCGGTGACGCCCCAAGCGCTGTTTTAAAAAGTAAACGAAAATTCAGAACTACTAATCACTTCACCATAGTACCGACATGTCCATTTTTTTATTATATTTTCACATTCATTTTTTGTACACGAATAATTTTACGGGGGCCTTGTTAATGATTCAAATAAAATAAAAATGCATGTTATACGTTCATCCAACGGATGGAATTTCCCAGCATCAGTTAGCTTCCTTCTCATGAGTACATGAGTACCAATTAATGAATAAACACTGCATTGTTCAACACTTCATCGTAATCAAAATTCGAACTACGGGGAATCATATACAAAAACTGGTACCGTAAGCAAAAGATCGTGTAAGTCATCATGTTTTGGTTAACCTAACAGTTTATGTATTGCATCCGCTATCTCTGCGATTCAACGCATTTATGGCCTCTACTGCGTGTTTCAACATGCAATACAAATTGACACATTTGAATTCCTCTAGAATAACATAATATTAGTACAAGGTATTGGATGTGGAGTACTCATTGTGTAGTATAAACCAAGATGAAAAGTAGTTAGAATTATAGAACTGCTCTCGAAACGGTAACTAGCGTAACGATCCCAGCGTAACGATCACAGCGTTATGATCTCAGCGTAACGAACACAGCGAAATGATCCCAGCGTAACGATCACAGCGTTTTGATCTCAGCGTAACGATCACAGCGTAACGATCCCAGCGTAACGATCACAGCGTTATGATCTCAGCGTAACGAACACAGCGTAATGATCCCAGCGTAACGATCACAGCGTTATGATCTCAGCGTAACGATCACAGCGTAACGATCCCAGCGTAACGATCACAGCGTTATGATCTCAGCGTAACGAACACAGCGTAATGATCCCAGCGTAACGATCACAGCGTTATGATCTCAGCGTAACGATCACAGCGTAATGATCCCAGCGTAACGATCACAGCGTAACGATCCCAGCGTAACCGACATTCTCACTTACGTCAGCAAATATTATACAACTATAACTTTGTGCGTCTACTGCAACATTGCATTTTTTTCGTGTCAGGATATGATTGTCACTAAAACGAATGCAACATATTTGTAAATAAACAAACTTCCTCTAGAACTTCTCTATCAACAGCTCCAAACTCTCAATGAAGGAACAAATAAACAACATTGATTTATTTGATCGTGGTTTGCACGACATTGAAAAACAAATCTACAATTCTCTCCAATGCTCTCCATTCACCTGCGAGGCATTAAATGTTGCAAGATTGATGAAGAACTTCCTTAGAAACTGAACCAATACAACACACCATTTTGCACCTACTGCAATAGGACTCAGTGAAGCCAAATTGACCAACGATTTACAGTGCTTACATGTAATATTTCGTTATAGTCTGCATGCAAACAAAGTCATGAATTATAATGGAGACGTTTATTTATTCATAAAGGACAGACTACGGTTGTACCGATACCTAAATCCTCTTTCATCAGGCCAGGAATTGAGACTTTTTTTGTTTTTACATTTATTGTGATAGCAAGCTTAAAACAATAGGTTTGTGTCACCACAGAGCTACTGAAATATCGGTAGAGGTGAATGAAATTTTCAGTGGCATTGATGAAGCTCATAATAAAGTGTAAATTAAGGGTGATAGATCGATTTTAGAAACAGACTATTGTAATAATTTCATTCACACGGTGTGTACCCATTATTTACTAAACCAACGCGTACATCTGCTGGATCTGCGACTTCAAAATAAAAAAAATACTTTCCGATGTTAATTGTCCAACTCGTGGAACGGCGATCACTTCAGATGTCTCCGATCATTACCCCTGTTTTTATTCAGCAGTCGGATTCACCTAAATACCGTAATCCGATCGCAATTACCTGTCGTAAATATAGCGACCGTAACTATCAAAATGTTAGGGAGCGTTGAAAGCTTACGACCTGAATGAAGAAATGTCCACAGTTAATTCAAATTAGGCTTTAACAAAGTTCCATTGTGGGCTGATCGAGCTGTCGAGGAGTTATTCCCTTTTATTGATTAGATTGGAGTGCCAAGGCTTCCTAGTGTACTGGAGTCAATGTCCTTCTGGCCCTTCCCTTTTATAACAAAAGGGGTCTCCGGCAAACACGCTTAGAATGACACCGTGGATGACACCGGCCTTACTTGTCTCACAAACAACATGGACGACTGTACCATAGATACACATGACATCCTCTCACGTGTAAAGATGAATATACACTTTGCAAAAATCCATCCACTAAACTTACTAATATTGCTTGTGAAAATTATGTTCAATGTCTGATTGAGATCTTTCAAAGGAAATAATAAAACGTTTAAAAAATCAATAGTAAGCTTCTTGAAAAAAAAGTCATTTGGATTCAATTATTATTGATGAGCAGGTCATCACTGATCTACATACGATTTCAAATGCTTTCAAAAATTAATTCAATAATATACCTGATACCCTAAGGGCATCTAGTATTAGCAACAACATCCCTTCTGAACATTTTTAGAGAATGCAATCCTTGAACAGCGACTCTTTCACCCTGCCGACCAGAACGAAGTGAAAACACCATAAATAGTTAATAAATAGTAACGCTGGCTGAAATGACATCTCAACCAATTTAATTACAATGATAAAAAAGGACATCGGAACTTTCTCGACGCTGCGATCCTAGCGTAACGATCCTAGCGTAACGATCCTAGCGTAACGATTTCAATGTATCGATACCATCTTAACCATCCCAGTGTAACGATTTGAGTGTATTGATCCCAGATCAACGATCCCATAGTAACGATCCCAATGCATCGATCCCAGTGAAACGAACACATTGTGTCGATCCCAGCGTAACGGTCTCAATGTATCGATCCCAGCGTAACGGTCTCAATGTATCGATCCCAGCATCAAGGTCTCAATGTATCGATCCCAGCGTAGTGATGTCAATGTATCGATCCCAGCGTAACGGTCTCAATGTATCGATCCTAGCGTAGTGATGTCAATGTTTCGATTCTAGCATCACGGTCTCAAGGTATCGATCCCAGCGTAGTGATGTCAATGTTTCGATCCTAGCATCACGGTCTCAAGGTATCGATCCCAGCGTAGTGATGTCAATGTTTCGATCGAAGCGTAACGATCTCAGGCAATGTTTTATTGTACTGCGTTAGAACGATAATGATCAATCACATATTCTCCATTCTCTTTATTGTATCTGTTATTTATCATTGGTTATTTATCATTGGTTAGGAACATTATCATCCGGACCAAGTGTTTTTATTTGTAATCTTTCCTAACAACCGATCTCATCACAACACTAGAATCGCACAGGAAAAAAGATACGTTCAATACGATAATTCTCAATTAACATATTACAGTGAATATAACCAGTATTTGGTAAGCATTTAAGGAACCATACGAGAATATTGCTGATTGAGAAGCTGGTCACTAAAGAAAACTTGTCTGAATAAATAACTCAGGTTCTAACAGACGTTAGCACAGGTTACCTAACTTGACCTTACGTTAGCAATACGGTGACCTATCTATAGACCCCTACAGACAAACACGTGTGAAGCGTCCCTTGCTCTATTCAAACTGAAATTTCATATTGTTGCATATGTTTATTTCGTGACTAAGGGGTAGTAATTATGTCTGATTAGATATTTATTTTCTAGACCTAATAAATTATAGACACACCAGTCGTTATTGAAAAAGAAATCCTCCCCTGTGTAGCGTTCACTTGTGCAGAGGGGAGAGAAAAATCGCCAATCATTTATGTTTTACGTCATGAAAACCACTGTTTTACTTCATTAATTCAAACTTAATAACAAATATTGATAGTTGGAAAAATATTTCCAACTAAACCCCGTAACTCCAATTTGAATGAAGGTGAAATTATTACACAAAAAATTAAATACTTGTATCGAATAAATACCAACCAATCAAGATTATTACGGATTACCGGCCATAAACTAATTCATTATATTCTGCAGAATACATCAGAAGCAGCCTCAGAAGTGACAGTAGTAACAGCTAAAGTAGCAATAGCAGAAGTAACATCAGCAGTAGCTGAAGCAGGCCAGAGGGGCATCATGGATACTGTAGAGTTTCGTCGGGCTTCTCATGAGATGATTGAGTACATCATCTCGTACTACGACAACATCAGGGACAGGTGAGCTAACATAATCTCTTACTACGACAACATCAGGGACAGGAGAGATAACATCATCTCGTACGACGACAACATCAAGGACAGGTGAGATAACATCATCTCGTACTACGGCAACACCAGGGACAGGTGAGATAACATCATCTGGCATTACGGCTACATCAGGGAGAGGTGAGAAAACATCATCTCTTACTACGACAACATCAGGGACAGGCGAGATAACATCATCTCGTACTACGACAACATCAGGGACAGGTGATATAACATCATCTCGTACTACGACAACATCAGAGACAGGTGAGATAACATCATCTCGTACTACGACAACATCAGGGACAGGTGATATAACATCATCTCGTACTACGACAACATCAGAAACATGTGAGATAACATCATCACGTACTACGACAACATAAGGGACAGGTGAGATGACGTCATCTCGTACTACGACAACATCAGCAACAGGAGTGATAACATAATCTCGTACTACGACAACATCAGACACAGGTGAGAAAGCATCATCTCGTGCTACGACAACATCAGGGACAGGTAAGATAACATCATCTCGTACTACGACAACATCAGGGTCAGGTGAGATAACATCATCTCGTACTACGACAACATCAGGGACAGGTGAGATGACACCATCTCGTGCTACGACAACATCAGGGACAGGTGAGATAACATCATCTCGTAGTACAACAACATCAGGGACAGGTGAGATGACACCATCTCGTGCTACGACAACATCAGGGACAGGTGAGATAGCACCATCTCGTGCTACGACAACATCAGGGACAGGTGAGATAACACCATCTCGTGCTACGACAACATCAGGGACAGGTGAGATAACATCATCTCGTACTACGACAACATTAGGGTCAGGTAAGATAATATCATCTCGTACTACGACAGCATCAGGGACAGGTGAGATTGTCTACAGTAATATGCAAGCCCCTAAAGTGTCATCAAGAACTTAATCATGAAATCAGTGTTTGTGTACCCAAAATTCCAAACAGGAGTGAAAACAAAATGATATTTCCGATGTGTCTTATGATCTTTTGTTTTTTTCCAGTATTAATGTCTGCCCCCTACGATATCAAAATGATATTTTCTTCCTATCCTCAGAATTGTTATGTGCTTGTTATAGCTTCTAAGCGTTGGTCATGGTACGTTCGAGCGCAAATCATTATCGCTTGTTTGAGGCGTCCTGGGGTACAACCCAGTCCGCATTTCTCGTCGGTTTAATACGAATAATACGCTCAGTTATAAGAAAACTATGTGAATTTATATTATTCCTACCAAAATTGGTCTGAATTTCCATACTTTGGAGCTGAACCGATTACTCGTACAGACGAAGAGATAGGCTAAGGTTGATGCATTTTAGCAGAGCTCAGAGAGAAGAGTCAGTGCACATTAGACAGGAGTCTGCTTCATACCCTACCAAAAACTTAATGCGTTTATTATGCGTACTAAGTAGTGATCTATGCGTTCTGAGTGGATATATTCGCAATTTATGATCTACAAATGCTACGAAAATACTTTATCTCTAGGTATACACCAACACAACACTCACCAACAACCTGTTTCTCTTGACATAATACTTTTATCTCTAGGTATACACCAACACAACACTCACCAACGACCTGTTTCTCTTGACATAATACTTTTATCTCTAGGTATACACCAACACAACACTCACCAACAACATGTGCCTCTTGACATAATTCTTTTATCTATAGGTATACACCAACACAACACTCACCAACAACCTGTGTCTCTTGACATAATACTTTCATCTCTAGGTATACACCAACACAACACTCACCAACAACATGTGCCTCTTGACATAATTCTTTCATCTCTAGGTATACACCAACACAACACTCACCAACAACCTGTGTCTCTTGACATGATACTTTTATCTCTAGGTATACACCAACACAACACTCACCAACAACCTGTGTCTCTTGACATAATACTTTCATCTCTAGGGATAAACCAACACAACACTCACCAACAACCTGTGTCTCTTGACATAATACTTTCATCTCTAGGTATAAACCAACACAACACTCGCCAACAACCTATGTCACTAGACATTTTTCTCATCGAACCATGCTCGCGACAGGCTCTTGCCTGCAGATCTGCACTTCTGCCGTCATCATGAATCTGTTTACACCATTAGTTCCTGTTTGTCCACCAGGCGCCCTCTGTCGGCCGTGTCTCCTGGTTACCTGCGGTCGCTGCTGCCACCCAAGGCACCCCAAACGCCGGACACCTTCCTCGACGTCATGGAAGACGTGGAGCGACTCATTCAGCCCGGGGTAGGGGAAGCCCGTAGTTAGTAGGAGAGGAGGATTCAGTAGGTAGGAGTATAAAGAAAGAAAAGAAAGAAAAATCTTCATTCATACACAAACGGTATGGTATTAGGTTTCATATCTTAAATCTATACATAAATGTACAAAAATCGAAAATAATGGTAAGCTAAGACAATCGGATAAGATTGAGTGGCCTTACTGATTTCATTGCAAATTATAAAGGCCAAAATGTGACCGAGTATGTCGGTACCGTGCATATTACATCCATTTGTGAACGAACAGAAGTGCAAAACTGTCCGGAATATGTAACAACCAAATAAATATTATTAGAGCTTTAGAGTACACAATGAATCTGCTCTATATTCGTCAAGTAAGGGACTCCAGGAGGAAGGAGGGAGGACGCCCAGTGGGCTGGAGTAAATTAGGGACCCCAGTAGATAGATGAAAGCCCCCAGTGAGAAAATAAGTTTATATTTTTGTTACCAACAATCAGCCGACGAATGATGAACCAACTTTGAAACCTGAATGAAGGGGTATTGGAATTTCTTCTGCGGCCCGGGTTACGGAATTGAAATCTGAGGTAACCGAATCCCGGAATTGAGAGACAAAGTTTGGGGAATAAAAGAACTGGCTTACGAGGTTGAGAGGTGAGGTTACCAGGCTTTATCTGTAGAACCGACTTATGGATTTGATAGCAAAGCCTGTAGGAGGACGCCCATAATATACGTTTTTTGGATGTTTTATTTTCGGGTCGAACTCGTGGTCTCGGTTTGAGGCTTAAGCAAGATGGCACAGAGCGTTACATAGGGTCTTAACACCGTCATACAGATACTGATGCAGACACCAGGCCAAATACCCCAGGTAGGTAGGATGGCCGACGGCAGGGCGCAGTTCATACTCCTCTTTTACACTCACATTCACACATGTTGGCTTTTTTGTGCCAAAGCATCCGCTCTGAAGACTCCTCAAACACGCTCTGGGTCATGAGTGTGATACAAAACGACTGATTTAATGATACAGCTGTTCTCTTTAGTTCCACCTCAGGTCCCAGGTCCTGCAGGACCATCACAAAAAGACATTACCGACTTCTGACCGGCATGTCGAGTCAGGCCAGGCTCGTTCCTAGCAACTTTCCAAGGGGGAGGCGGATGACTAAAACTACAAGAAAACTGTAAAAAACTCAGGAGTTTCTATTTATTTTTTCATAAATAGAACCGCGTAACTAGTGGGGCGCCGTCCCTTGCACCTCCTCCTTCGGGTACGCCCCTGAGTCAAGCACATGGCCAGGTGTCACGTGGGAAACGCTGAGAAGATGCTACCAAAAACAACTTGGAATCGGCCAATTCAAATAACTTGGGGTAACTTTAAATGCTACGCTTATGCGATAGCGAAAAGACATGACCATGTCCAGAGCATGTCAAAACCCCGAGACCACGGATAAATGCATAAATTCTTGCTTGCCATAGTACTAAAACCAATTGAAGTATTCGTGGAAAAGGCGAATCGTCCTGAAATGTCACTTATTGGCAGAAGCTGCACTGAAATGGGAAAACCCCGTTACTATCTGAAAAGCGAGAAACAGCAGAATTTACTGCTAGGAATATTTGTTAGGTGATGCAGCAGAACTCACCTAGACCATATATATACATTTA
>SDVV010015120.1:0-14612 GCA_016164225.1 Gammarus roeselii
ACACTGGTTTGAAATCGTGCTAATGGAACACCAATAACACTGGTTTGAAATCGTGCCAATGGAACACCAATAACACTGGTTTGAAATCGTGCTAATGGGGTGGATTTTTTTTTTCAGATGTTAGTCAGACAGAATAGGTCACTTGTGGGATTGGTTCCTTGTCATTACAATATCCAGTACGTTAGTCTGGAGGTGCAGACGGAGTAGGTCACTTGAGGGGCTGTTCCTGATCATCACAACATCAAGACAAGAGTTTCACCTAACATCATTGGCATTATTGTTAACACACGCTAACAAATTAAAGGAAAGTATTTTTCAAGTGTGCATCGACGAGTACATACACGTAGACACGCACTGAAACAAAACCTGTTACTTGGAACAGACGTGTGTTGATGGTGGTGTATGTGGCAACAACGATAGATTTGCTATCGGTCAAACCCACTGTCGGAGAATGGAAGTCCCGATATTCCAACAGAGACACCCGCCCTATGGAAGAGCTCGCAAAATCTTTCGTCCGAGCTCTAGTGGAGATACACCTCCAAAATCTAATCTATTCGCGTCAGAAATCCGGTGCAGGTAACCACCTTAATCTGATATAGCCTGAATTAGTTCGGTGCGGTTGGGTTGTTCTGCTCAGGGTGCGGTTGAGTTGTTGTGCTGCGCTGATCTACACGGGCTCTCCGTCTACACAAGGACGGGTAATGGGAATTTTATCAGACGTAGGGTGTCGAGGTTCACTCGATATCTCATTTTATTGTCTAATATGCGTAACATTCCAAAGTAAAGACAAGAAATTATGGACAAGATGTATTCTTCATTAGATAAAGGCAGCGAAGGAAGAGGAAGGAGGGTTAGCACAGAATCAACACGTACGACGTCTCCACCATTATGCCCTAATGCGACCCTCTCGACAAATGCCAGCTGTTTTAATGCGACAGCGTTGGTCAAACTAAAATATCGATACTCATTCTGAGAAATGATGTCCATAACCTAGTAGACATCTGAAAGGATTTGCAAATGAATCTGGATACTGAATAATTGCCTTGTGATACTGTATAATTGCACGAACACTACATTTGAGACAAGACACTGTGAGACTCTGTATAATAATTCAAGCAACTCATTGCATTATTGCATTCAGATACAGTAAAATTGCAGCAAGATATTGTATAAATGCACCTAGATAGTCTGTAATTGCAATAATATACTGTGAAATGGCATAAAAAAAACTGTATAATTGCGTTACGATACTGTATAAATTTCATCCATAATCTTACTATTCAATTGATGCAAGACACTGTACAATTGCGTCAGGACACTGAATAATTGCAGCAAGATACTGCACAGTTGCATCAAGAAACTGTACAATTGCGCCAAGACATTGTAAAGTTGCACTTAGACAATGCACCATTGCATCAAGACACTGTACAGTTGCAGCAGGATACTGTACAATTGCATCCAGTCTCCAGATACAGTAAAATTGCGTCAAGATACTCTATAACACCTTACGATGCTGTATTTTGTCAAACGTTGCCTTCAGTTAGCGGAAATACAATTTACCAGGAAATGCATAATCTCGTTACGTTTTTCGGTATTTATGATCCGCGGAAAGGTAACCTGTGTGGTTTTGCGACAGCCATGTCGCAAATGGGGAAGACGTTACCGACACCGACACACCCAGATGAGTGTGAACGACACACTATCTCGCATCCTCCGAGTTCACAAAGAATCGCATCAGAGCACCGATGGAGATGATCACCTAATAAAATCCTATCTAATCATGATATATGATCTCACTGAAATAATGCATCGCAATGAATTTTCTAATTTCAAGTTCAAGGGCTTACTTGTATTGTCAGTTAATTGGAATTGTGACACGAAGTCCCTGCTAAAAATGGGATGATATACCAAATCCCCTACGATTCATTAGGCGCGAAGGAAAGGCAGACATCATCATAAATTCCAGAAACAGAGAAGGCACTGATGGAAGAATAATAACGCTAATAAAATACGCACTTGTTACAGTACATAGTCACAGGAGCAACGATTCAGAAATATCTTTCTCTTTGAAAGTAGCGTTCGAATTGAAACGGTGCCTATCAATTTAGTGAGAGATTGGTTTCGATTGAGAGTGTCGTCTATTTATGATATTAGACATGGTAGTTGAAGGATCTGGAGGACCTTGTTAGAAACTGAAGTTAGGTTTTATTACATTCTATTCAATAAATTAATAAATAACCGCTGCTGCTCTGGAAAATATGGCTACACGTCTGATTTGATGTATAAATTAATCAGATCGGCAGGCACCTTCTCTGACGCTGTTTGATTTTTTGTCCACAGACAATTTCAACGTCATTCAATAAATGACTTTCTGTTGTGGTAATGAATGAAGAAAACAGACATGGGTATTCTTTAAATTATGTTCGCTATTTTCTTCAATGAACTGTGGTTTTCTGTGCGTGTCGATCGCTTGCAGCCATGACTGGAGTAAACAAAGTATAAGGAGTGCTAAATTTAATTTCTTTATCTTAGGAATTGAGTTTGCACCTACCATTTAAAATCAATGGAGACTGTTGGATGGGTATTTTCAGACGAGACTCGGATAAAATTAGGTTTAAATATTCAGCATGTTTCAACAGAATGGATGATCAAAATCCCGAGGGATTTGGATGGAAGATCGTTCTGCTCCGAATCGTGATGTTGTGCATTCATTACTGGCTATCGATCAGGCTTAAGTAAAAATGTACATAAGATCAATCCTTCTGTTAGACAAAACTTACAATCCGAAAAGAGAAGTAGAAGAATTACCAGTTTACTTCTTTTCAATACACTAACTATTCTGCACCCTACGGGGGAGCCTAATATGACACGTTGAGGCTCTGGTGGAAATGAGGCTCAAATCAAATCAAACTAACTACACGTTGCAACGGATATACGTACAGAGAGAAGAGAGAGGCGAGAGGAGGTTAATCGACAATCCTAAACGTTTGTGATGTTGGGGAAACATGCATTTCGTATATTGTTCGGAAAAACTTTTCCAACAGCTTTTCTATTAAAAAAACGGATTCAATGGACGAATCTTCATGGTCAGTCCCTGGCGAGTTTTTATCAGTAATATTAGTCTCGTTAGCGAGAATTTGGCTTCACCAGTTCACAGGAACTAAACGGATGCATGCTGGTAACGTCACCTATTTTAGTGGTGCAATACAGCTGATTCACTTCATTCACATCAAAGGTGTTGTTCACTACGTACATACATTAACTTAAGAACTTGTATTTGTTTATAAGTCATTGACATGTAATGCATAAAATGAACCATAACTCATATTACCTCATTAGTTCTCGCTGAATACATGAACTATTTGCCGTGATGTGAGATTCAGAAAAAGGGGTTACACATAAATCGCCTGGTCAGCGAAGAAAGCTGGAGGTAGACAGACGTCATCCACTTTCCTTTAGTTTGCAAATTGTTATTCTGTGTTTGGTGCCTGCAATATATTAAACACTCTCTAGAGATGATTTACCTCAAGATGTTGCTACTTGCAGCGGAAAACTGATACGATGTAGGAAGTATCAGCAATATCTGAAGCGGCATTCATTTTTTATTGAATCGAATCATTTAATTTCGTGCAGGTGGCATGGTTCAAGATATATTTCTAGTTCGTTTTATTTGGTTATTCTTTGATCGAGACAAAATTATAAGATTGATAACTGTACGAAATGTCCGTTGTTATACATGATTCACGACATGATTCACGACAATCTGAAAAATATTCACCTTTCTATCAAACTGAAAAAAGGTAGGGGCGTTCAGGGCCTTGTGATCGAATATCAGCACACATTACGTGAATTAAAGCTGAGTTGAACGGCCTGCAGTTAACCCAGTTGTGCGTGATATGGTCTAAGGACTCGATTAGCGTGCGGAAGATTAAGTCAAGTACTTAAGCCAAGCTCTCTTTTTCAGGGTTAGACTAAATCTTGGTAAAGAGCTCTCAAATAAGCGCTTAACTTACTTTGCGTATATATCTTCAGATCCGGCAAAATTTGTGTAGTTAACCCAGTTGACATCTCTGCCCTCCAGTTGTTATATGTGTTATAGTTGTTTTAGTTGTTATAGTTGTTTTAGTTGTCTTTGTTGTTTAGTTGTTTAGGTGTTTTTATTTGTTGGAGTTGTTCTAGGTATATCAGTTGTTTTAGTTGTTATAGTTGTTTTAGGTGTTATAGTTGTTTCAGGTGTTTAGTTGTTTTAGTTGTTTTAGTTGTTTTAGTATTTATAGGTGTTCATTGTTGTTTTTATGTGTTATAGTTGTTTTAGGTGTTATAGTTGTTTCAGGTGTTATAGGTGCTTTAGTTGTTTCAGTTGTTTTAGTTGTTTAGTTGTTATAGTAGTTTTCGTTGTTTAGTTGTTATAGTTGTTATTGTTGTTTATGTTGCTTATAGTTGTTTAAATTGTTTTAGTTGTTATAGGTGTTTAAGTTGTTTTAGGTGTTGTAGTTGTTATAGGTGTTATAGTTGTTTTAGGTGTTTTAGTTTATTAGGGGTTTTAGGTGTTGTAGTTGTTTTAGGTGTTATAGTTGTTTAAGATGTTTTAGTTGTTTTAGGTGTTTAAGGTGTTAAGTTGTTATAGGTGTTTCAGTTGTTTAATGTGTTTAAGTTGTTTTAGTTGTTGTAGTTGTTTTATTTATTTCAGTTGTTTTAGTTGTTTTAGTTGTTTTAGTTGTTTTAGTTGTTTTAGTTGTTCTAGTTGTTTTAGTTGTTATAGGTGTTACAGTTGTTCTAGGTGTTTTAGATGTTATAGATGGTATAGTTGTTATAGGTGTTCTAGTTGTTTTAGTTGTTTTAGTTGTTTTAGTTGTGTTAGGTGTTATAGTTGTTTGAGTTGTTGTAGTTGTTTATGTTTTATAGTTGTTTTGGTGTTATAGTTGTTTCAGTTGTTCTAGTTGTTATTGTTGTTTTAGTTTTTAGTTGTTTTAGTTGGTTAGGTGTTTTTAGTTGTTTGAGTTCTGATGAGTGATATGGGTGTTATAGGTGTTTTAGCTGTTGCAGTGGTTTTAGTTGTTTTAGTTGCTCTAGTTGTTTTAGTTGTTTTAGGTAATTTAATTGTTTTAGCTATAGTTTTTTTAGTTGTTCAAGTGGTTTTAGTGGTTTAGGTGTTCAAGTTGTTTTAATGTGTTTTAGTTGTTTAGTTGTTTAGTTGTTATAGTTGTTTTGGTTGTTTTAGGGGGTTTAGTTGTTTTAGTTGTTTTAGGTGTTATAGTTGTTATAGTTTTTATAGTTGTTTTAGTTGTTTTAGTTGATTAGTTGTTATAGTTGTTTTAGGTGTTATAGTTGTTTGAGTGTTTTAGTTGTTCTATGTGTTATAGTTGTTATAGGTGTTTTTGTTTTTCAGTTGTTTAAGTTGTTATAGTTGTTTTAGTTGTTATAGTTGTTTAGGTGTTTGTATTTGTTTGAGTTGATCTAGGTGTATCAGTTGTTTTAGTTGTTATAGTTGTTTTAGGTGTTACAGTTGTTTCAGGTGTTTAGTTGTTTCAGTTGTTTTAGTTGTTTCAGTTGTTATAGGTGTTTTAGTTGTTTTATTTGTTTTAGTTGTTTTAGGTGTTATAGTTTTCATAGGTGTTTTAGGTGTTACAGGTGTTTTAGGTGTTTCAATTGTTTTAGGTGTTTTAGTTGGTTAAGTTGTTATAGTTGTTTTAATTGTTTTAGTTTGATTTAGTTGTTTCAGTTGTTTTAGGTGTTATAGTTGTTTTAGGCGTTTTAGTTGTTTTAGTTGTTTTAGTTGTTCTAGTTGTTATAGTTGTTTTAGTTGATTATGTGTTATAGTTGTTCTAGGTGTTTTAGTTGTTGTTGTTGTTTTAGTTGTTCGTGTTGTTGTAGTTGTTTTAGTTGTTTTACTTGTTTTAGTTCTTATAGTTGTTATAGTTGTTTCAGTTTGTTTAATTGTTTAGGTGTTTTTAGTTGTTTGAGTTACTCTAGGTGTTTTAGTTGTTATAGGTGTTCAAGTAGTTTTAGGTGTTTAGGGTGTTATAGGTGTTTTAGTTGTTTCAGGTGTTTTAGTTGTTTCAGGTGTTCTAGTATTCATAATTGTTATAGTCGTTTTAGTTGTTTTAGTTGTTTCAGTTGTTATAGTTGTTATAGTTATTCTAGTTGTTTTAGTTGTTCTAGTTGTTTTAGTTGTTGTAGTTGTTTTAGTTGTTTGAGTTGATTCAGTTGTTTAAGTTGTTTTAGTTGTAATAGTAGTTTCAGTTGTTTTAGTTGTTATAGTTGTTATAGTTGTTCCAGTTGCTTATAGTTGTTTTAGTTGTTACAGTTGTTTTAGTTATTTAGTTGTTATAGGTGTTATAGTTGTTTTAGGTGATATAGTTGTTTTAGGTGTTATAGTTGTATTAGGTGTTTTAGTTGTTTTATGTGTTTTAGATGTTGTAGTTGTTTTAGGTGTTTTAGTTGTTAAGGTGTTTTATTTGTTTTAGTTGTTTTAGTTGTTTTAGTTGTTCTAGTTGTTTTAGTTGTTGTAGTTGTTTAGTTGTCTTAGTTGTTTTAGTCGTTTTAGTTGTTTAGGTGTTTATAGTTGTTGAATTGTTTAATGTGTTTTAGTTGTTATAATTGTTTTAGGTGTTAAAGTTGTTTCAGGTGTTTAGTTGTTCTAGTTGTTTTAGTTGTTTTAGTTGTTCTAGTTGTCATAGTTGTTTTAGTTATTATAGTTGTTTTAGTTGTTTTATGTGTGATAGTTGTTTTAGGTGTTTTAGTTGTCTTAGGTGCTGTAGGTGTTTCAGTTGTTATAGGTGTTGCAGTTGTTTCATGTGTTCTAGTTGATTTAGTTGCTATAGTTGTTTTAGTTTTTTAGTTGTTCTGTTGTTACAGTTGTTTTAGTTGTTTTAGTTGTTATAGTTGTATTAGTTGTTATAGTTGTTTTAGTTGTTTTAGTCGTTTTAGTTGGTTTAGTTGTTATAGTTGTTATAGTTGTTCTAGTTGTTTTAGTTGTTTTGATTGTTATAGTTGTTTAAGTTGTTTTATGTGTTTTAGTTGTTTTAGGTGTTCTAGTTGTCTTAGGTATTACAGGTGTTTTAGGTGTTTCAGTTGTTCTAGGTGTTTTATGTGTTATAGGTGTTTCAGTTGGTTAAGTTGTTGTAGTTGTTTTAGTTGTTCTCGTTATTTTAGTTGTTTTAGTTGTTATAGGTTTAATAGTTGTTTAGGTGTTTTTAGTTGTCTTAGTTGTTTTAGTTGTTGTAGTTGTTATAGGTGTTGTAGTTGTTTTAGGTGTTATAGTTGTTTTAGGTGTTATAGTTGTTTAAGGTGTTTAGTTGTTTAAGTTGTTTTAGTTGTTTTAGTTGTTATAGTTGTTTTAGTTATTGTAGTTGTTTCAGTTGTTCTAGTTGTTTTAGGTGTTTTAATTGTTATAGGTGTTATAGGTGTTTTAGGTGTTTAGTTGCTTTAGGTGTTTTAGTTGTTCTAGTTGTTGTAGTTGTTATAGTTGTTTTAGGTGTTAAATGTGTATTAGTTGTTTGAGGTGTTATAGTTGTTTTATGTGTTGTAGTTGTTATAGGTGTTATAGTTGATTTAGGAGTTCTAGTTGTTTTATGTGTTATAGTTGTTTGAGGTGTTATATGTATTTAGTTGTTTTGTGTGTTCTAGTTGATTTTAGGTGTTATTAGTTGTTTATGTGTTAAAGTTGTTTTAGGTGTTTTAGTTGTCATAGGTGTTTTAGTTGATTTGGGTGTTCAAGTTGTTTTAGGTGTTTAAATTGTTATAGGTGTTGTAGGGGTTTTAGGTGTTATAGTTGTTTCAGGTGTTTAGTTGTTTTAGTTGTTATAATTGTTTTAGTTGTTTAGTTGTTTTAGTTGTTTTAGTTGTTTTAGTTGTTATAGTTGTTATAGTTGTTTTAGTTGCTTATAGTTGTTTTAGTTGTTATGGTTGTTTTAGTTATTTTGTTGTTATAGGTGTTATAGTTGTTTTATGTGTTTTATTTGTTTAAGGTGATATAGTTGTTTAGGTGTTATAGTTGTTGTAGGTGCTTCAGGTGTTGTAGTTGTTTCAGGTGTTTTAGTTGTTATAGTTGTTTAAGTTGTTTTATGTGTAATGGTTGTTTTAGGTGTTTTAGTTGTCTTAGGTGTTTCAGGTGTTCAAGGTGTTTTAGTTGTTCTAGGTGTTTTATGTGTTATAGGTGTTATAGTTGGTTAAGTTGTTGTAGTTGCTTTAGTTGTTTTAGTTGTTATAGTTGTTTTAGTTTTTTTAGTTGTTTTAGGTGTTATAGTTGTTGTAGTTTTTTTTTAGTTGTTATAGTTATTATAGTTGTTTTAGTTGTTATAGGTGTTTTAATTGTTTTAGGTGTTATAGTTGTTTAGAGGTTTTAGTTGTTTAAGTTGTTTTAGTGGTTTTAGTTGTTATAGCTGTTTTAGTTGTTCTAGTTGTATTAGTTGTTATAGGTGTTATAGTTGTTTGAGGTGTTTTAGTTGTTTTATGTTATGTTATAGTTGTTATATGTGTTTTAGTTGTTTTAGTTTTTATAGTTGTTTTAGTTGTCTTTGTTGTTTTAGTTGTTTAGGTGTTTTTATTTGTTGGAGTTGTTCTAGGTATATCAGTTGTTTTAGTTGTTATAGTTGTTTTGGGTGTTATAGTTGTTTCAGGCGTTTAGTTGTTTTAGTTGTTTTAGTTGTTTTAGTTTTTATAGGTGTTCTTTGTTGTTTTTATGTGTTATAGTTGTTTTTAGGTGTTATAGTTGTTTCAGGTGTTATAGGTGCTTTAGTTGTTTCAGTTGTTTTAGTTGTTTAGTTGTTATAGTAGTTTTCGTTGTTTAGTTGTTATAGTTGTTATTGTTGTTTATGTTGCTTATAGTTGTTTCAATTGTTTTAGTTGTTATAGGTGTTTAAGTTGTTTTAGGTGTTGTAGTTGTTATAGGTGTTATAGTTGTTTTAGGTGTTTTAGTTTATTAGGTGTTTTATGTGTTGTAGTTGTTTTAGGTGTTATAGTTGTTTAAGATGTTTTAGTTGTTTTAGGTGTTTAAGGTGTTAAGTTGTTATAGGTGTTTCAGTTGTTTAATGTGTTTCAGTTGTTTTAGTTGTTGTAGTTGTTTTATTTATTTCAGTTGTTTTAGTTGTTTTAGTTGTTCTAGTTGTACTAGTTGTTTTAGTTGTTATAGGTGTTACAGTTGTTTTAGGTGTTTTAGATGTTATAGATGTTATAGTTTTTATAGTTGTTTTAGTTGTTTTAGTTGATTAGTTGTTATAGTTGTTTTAGGTGTTCGAGGTGTTTTAGTTGTTGTATGTGTTTTAGTTGTTATAGGTGTTTTAGTTGTTCCAGCTGTTTAAGTTGTTAAAGTTGTTTTAGTTGTTCTAGTTGTATAGGTGTTTTTATTTGTTAGAGTTGTTCTAGGTGTATCAGTTGTTTTAGTTGATATAGTTGTATTAGGTGTTAAAGTTGTTTCAGGTGTTTAGTTGTTCAAGTTGTCTTAGTTGTTTTGGTTGTTATAGGTGTTTTAGTTGTTTTGGTGTTATAGTTTTTTTAGGTGTTATAGTTGTTTTAGGTGTTATAGGTGTTATAGTTGTTATAGTTGTTTTAGTTGTTTTAGTTGTTATAGTTGTTTAGGTGTTTCAGTTGTTAAGGTGTACTAGTTGTTTTAGGTGTTTTAGATGTTTTAGTTGTTGTAGTTGTTTCATCTATTTATGATGTTTTCGTTGTTTCAGGTGTTTCAGTTGTTATAGTTATTCATTGTTATAGTTGTTTTTGATGTTTTTGTTGTTGTAGTTATTTTTAGTTTTTGGTTGTTTTAGTTGTTTTAGTTGTTTTAGTTGTTCTAGTGTTTATAGTTGTTTTAGTTGTTATAGTTGTTATAGTTGTTTTAGTTGTTTCTAGTTACTTTAGTTGTTTTAGTTGTTATAGTTGTTCCAGTTGTTTTAGTTGTTTCAGTTGTTTTAGGTGTTCTAGTTGTTAAGGTGTTTTAGTTGTTTTAGTTGTTGTAGTTGTTTTAGATGTTTTAGTTTTTATAAGTGTTAGAGTTGTTGTAGGTGTTTTAGTTTTTATAAGTGTTTTAGTTGTTGTAGTTGTTTTAGTTGTTATAGTTGTTTTAGTTGTTATAGTTGTTTTAGTTTTTTAGTTGGTATAGTTGTTTTAGCTGTTTTAGTTGTTGAAGTTGTTTTAGTTAATTTAGTTGTTTTAGTTGTTAATGTGTTTTAGTTGTTTATAGGTGTTTTAGTTGTTAAAGTGTTTAGTTGTTTTAGGTGTTTTAGTTGTGATAGGTGTTTTTGGTGTTTAAGTTGTTCCAGGTGTTACAGTGGTTTCAGGTGTTTCAGTTGTTTTAGTTGTTTTAGTTGTTTTAGGTGGTATAGTTGATATAGTTGTTTTAGTTGTTCTAGTTGTTTTAGTTGTTGTGAGTGTTATTGGTGTTATAGGTGTTTTAGCTGTTATAGTTGATTTAGTTGTTTTGGTTAATTAGTAGTTCTAGTTGGTTTAGGTTTTTTTTATTGTTTCAGTTGTTATATTTGTTTCTAGTATTTGTATGTGTTTGAGTTGTTTATGTGTTTAGTTGTTTTAGTTGTTATAGTTGTTTTAGTTGTTTTAGCTGTTTAGTTGTTATAGTTGTTTTAGTTGTTTTAGTTGTTTTATGTGTTATAATTGTTTTAGGTGTTATAGTTGTTTTATGTGTTGTAGTTGTTTAGGTGTTATAGTTGTTTTATGTGTTTTAGTTGTTATAGGTGTTATAGGTGTTTAGGTGTTTTATGTGTTCTAGGTGTTTTAGGTGTTATAGGTGTTTCAGTTATTGAAGGTGTTTCAGTTGTTTGAGGTGTTATAGTTGTTTTGGTATTTTTAGTTGTTATAGTTGTTTCTGTTGTTTTAGTTGTTTTACTTGTTATAGTTGTTTTAGTTGTTTTAGTTGTTGTAGTTGTTTTGGTTGTTATGGTTGTTTCGGATGTTTCAGTTGTTATAGTTGTTCTAGTTGTTCTAGTTTTTTTAGGTGTTATAGTTCTTTGAGCTGTTTAGTTGTTTTAGTTGTTTTAGTTGTTTTAGTTGTTCAAATTGTTATAGGTGTTTTATTTGTTTCAAGTGTTATAGTTGTTGTAGGTGTTCTAGTTGTTTTAGGTGTTATGGTTGTTTTAGTTGTTTGAGATGTTTTAGTTGTTTTAGTTGTTATAGTGGTTTTAGTTGTTATAGTCGTTTTAGGTGTTTTAGTTGTTGTAGTTGTTTCAGGTATTTTAGTTGTTCAAGTGGTTTAGTTATTTTTAGGTGTTTTAGTTGGTTTACGTGTTTTAGTTGTTGTAATTGTTCTAGTTGTTTCAGTTGTTGTAGGTGTTGTAGTTGTTATAGTTGTTTTATTTATTTATGTGTTCTAGTTGTTCAAATATTTCAGTTGCATTAGGTGTTTTAGGTGTTTAAGTTGTTTCAGGTGTTTTAGTTGTTCGAGGTGTTAAAGTTGTTTTAGTTGTTTTAGTTGTTTTATTTGATTAGTTGTTTTAGTTGCTATAGTTGTTATAGTTGTTTTAGTTGTTATAGGTGTTATAGTTGTTTTAGGTGTTGTAGGTGTTATAGTTGGTATAGTTGTTTTAGTTGTGTTAGTTGTTTTAGTTGGTTTAGGTTTTGTAGTTGTTTAAGTTGTTGTAGTTGTTTTAGTTGTTATAGTTGTTTTAGTTGTTTCAGTTGTTTCAGTTGTTTTAGTTGTTATAGATGTTATAGTTGTTTTAGTTGTTCTAGTTGTTCAAGTTGTTTTAGGTGAAATAGTTGTTAAAGGTGTTTTAGTTGTTTATATGTGTTATAGGTGTATTAGGTGTTTTAGGTGTTATAGTTGTTTTGTTGTTTTAGTTGTTTTAGGTGTTTTAGTTGTTTCAGGTGTTTTAGTTGTTCTAGGTGTGCAAGTTGTTTAGGTGTTTTAGTTCATTTAGGTGTTATAGTTGTTTTAGGTGTTCTAATTGTTTATGGGTTTTTGTTTTTATAGGTGTTGTAGTTGTTTTAGGTGTTTTAGTTGTTCAGTTGTTATAGTTGTTATACATGTTTTCGTTGTTCTAGAGGTTTATAGTTGATTTATTTGTTCTAGTTGTTATAGTTGTTTAGTTGTTTTAGTTGTTATAGTTAATTTAGTTGTTGTAATTGATTAAGTTGTTTTAGTTGGTTCAGGTGTTTAAGTTGTTTTAGTTGTTTTAGTTGTTTTAGTTGTTAGGTTGTTTTAGTTGTTTTTAGTGGTTTTAGGTGTTTTAGTTGTTGTAGGTGTTTAGGTGTTATATGTGTTACAGTTGTTTTAGTTGTTTAGGTGTTATAAATGTTGTAGTTGTTTTAGTTGTTTTAGTTGTTTTTAGTTGTTTTAGTTGTTTAGTTGTTTTAGTTGTTGTAGTTGGTTTAGATTTTCCAGTTGTTTAAGTTGTTGTAGTTGTTTTAGTTGGTATAGTTGTTATAGTTGTTTCAGATTTTCGAGTTGTTATAAATGTTTTAGTTGTTTTAGTTGTTCTAGTTGTTATAGTTGATTTAGGTGATATAGTTGCTTAAGGTGTTTTAGGTGTTTTTTTTAGGTGTTTCAGTTGTTTAGTTGTTTTAGTTGTTGTAGGTGTTCCATTTGTTTAAGTTGTTTTAGTTGTTTAGTTGTTTTAGTTGTTATAGTTGTTTTAGTTGTTTTAGGTTTTCCATTTGTTTAAGGTGTTATAGTTGTTTAGTTGTTTGTTGTTATAGATGTTTTAGTTGTTTAGGTGTTTTAGTTGTTTAGTTATAAAGTTGTTTAAGGTGTTCATGTCTTTTTTTTTAGGTGTTATAGTTGCTTTAGTTGTTTAGTTGTTTAAGTTGTTTTAGTTGTTTTAGTTGTTGTAGTTGTTTTAGTTGTTATAGTTGTTGTAGTTGTTTTAGTTGTTTTAGTTGTTTTAGTTGTTCTTAGTTGTTGTAGTTGTTTTAGTTGTTTTTTAGTTGTTATAGTTGTTTCAGTTGTTTTTAGTTGTTCTACTTGTTATAGTTGTTATAGTTGTTATAGTTGTTTCAGTTGTTTTAGATATTTTAATTGTTAAGTTGTTGCAGTTGTTTTAGTTATTTTGTAGTTGTTTTAGGAGTTATAGTTGTTTTAGGTTTTATAGGTGTTATCGGTGTTTTAGTTGCTATAGTTGTTTTAGTTGTTTTAGTTGTTTTAGTTGTTTCAACTGTTCTAGTTGTTTTAGTTGTTATAGTTGTTTTAGTTGTTCTAGTTGTTTTAGTTGTTATAGTTGTTCTAATTGTTTCAGTTGTTTTAGTTGTTTTAGTTGTTATAATTGTTGTAGTTGTTTTAGTTGTTTTAGTTGTTTTAGGTGTTTTAGTTGTTGTAGGGGTTAAAGGTGTTTACGGTGTTTCAGTTGTTCTAGTTATTTTAGTTGTTTTATTTGTTTAAGTTGTTCTAGTTGTTATATTGGTTTTAGTTGTTAGCTGTCTTAGTTGTTTGAGTTGGTTTAGGTGTTTCAGTTATTTTAGTTGTTCTAGTTGTTTTATTGGTTACAGTTGTTATAGTTGTTTTAGTTGGTTTAGGTGTTATGGTTGTTATAGGTAATGTAGGGGTTTTAAGTGTTATAGTTGTTTAGGTCATATAGTTGTTTTAGTTGTTTTAGTTGCTTTAGTTGTTATAGTTGTTTAGTTGTTTTAGTTGTTTTAGTTGTTTTAGTTGCTTAAGATGTTTAGTATAGTTGTTTATGTTGTTCCAGTTGTTTTAGTTGCTATAGTTGTTCTAGTTGCTTTATATACTTTAGTTGTTATAGTTGCTTTAGTTGTTTTAGTGGTCAGTTGTTTATTGTGTTTTAGTTGTTTAGTTGTTTAGTTGTTTTAGTTGTTTTAGTCGTTTTATTTGTTTTATTTGTTATTGTTGTTATAGTTGTTTTAGGTGTTCTAGTTGTTTTAGGTGTTCTAGGTGGTTTAGTTGTTTTGGTTGTTATAGTTATTTTAGTTGTTATAGTTGTTCTAGTTGTTTTAATTGTTTTTGATGTTTAGTTGTTATAGTTTTTTTTTGTTGTTCCAGTTGTTTTAGTTTTCTAAGTGGTTTTAGTTGTTTTAGTTGTTTTAGTTGTTTTAGTTGTTTAGTTGTTTAAAGTTTTATAGTTCTTTTGATGGTTATAGTTGTTTTAGTTGTTTTAGGTGGTTTCGTTTTTTAGTTGTTATTGTCGTTTAGTTGTTTAGTTGTTTAGGTGTTGTAGTTGTTTTAGGTGTTATAGTTGTTTTATGTGTTTTAGTTGTTTCAGGTGTTTAGGTGTTTTAGGTGTTCTAGGTGTTCTAGGTGTTCTAGGTGTTTTAGTTGTTTCAGGTGTTTCAGTTGTTCTAGTTGTTTTATTTGTTATAGTTGTTTTAGGTGTTCTAGTTGTTCAAGTTGTTTTAGTTGTTTTAGTTGTGTTAGTTGTTATAGTTGTTTTAGTTGTATTAGTTATTTTAGGTGATGTAGTTGTTTCAAGTGTTTTGGTTATTTTAGTTGTTATAGTTGTTGTTTGTTTTAGGTGTTTTAGTTGTTTCAAGTGTTATAGTTGTTGTAGGTATTTTAGTCGTTTTGAGTGTTTTAGTTGTTTTAGTTGTTTTAGTTGCTCAAGTTGTTTCAGTTTTTATGGTTGTTTTAGTTGTTATAATTGTTGTAGGTGTTTTAGTTGTTATAGTTGTTTAGTTGTTTTTAGGTGTTTTAGTTGTTATAGTTGTTTAAGTTG
>SDVV010015121.1:0-14611 GCA_016164225.1 Gammarus roeselii
GTAGAGTGGCGCTTGCGGCTGCCACACTGGATGCTGTTCAGGCCTGCATGCATATCAAGGTAGTCGACGAGGCGTGTATTTATCATTCTTTCCATGGTCTTGCCGAGGACGCTGGTTAGAGCGATGGGGCGGTAGTTCTGTGGGTCGCCGTGGAATTTTCCAGGTTTGGGTATTGGGATGATTGTAGATTCTCGCCATTGATCGGGAAAAAATGAGTTTGAGTACAGAGTGTTGAACACTTTTAGTAAGTGGTCACGGGCGCCGTCTGGGAGATTTTTGATCATGTTGATGTGTACCCGGTCTGGCCCAGGTGAAGTTTCACGTGTATGGTCTAGGGCGTTCTGTAGTTCGTAGAGGGAGAAAGGTTTGTTGTAGGCCTCTTCGTTTCTAGAAGTAAAGTCAAGATGTTCGCTTTCTCGCAAATTCTTCTCCCGTTGGAAAGCAGCCGTGTAGTTTGCTGATTACGAAATCTGGCTAAACGTTTGAGCTAGTTTATTTGCGATTTCCGCGTGGGAAGAATAAGTTCTGCCTCCCTCAGAAAGGATGTTAATAGGTCGCTCGGGTTTTCCCTGAATACGTCGATTTTTTTCCCACACCTGGGAGAGGGTGGTGTTTCGATTAATTGTATTGACTACTTGAGCCCAGCATTCACGTTTCTTCTCCACTAGAAGTTTTCGATATACAGCAGATGCCCTTTCCCACGTTAGTCGGTTCCTGGGGGACCGTGCGCGTCGGTAGGCACGGTATAGCTTTTCACGCTTCTCTCTTGCTTCTTGCACCTCTCGGCACCACCATGGTTTCGGAAAGAAGGTTGAAAATGATATTGGGGAATGCTTGCCTCGGCTGCGGCTTGAAACTTTTCGTATAGTTGGGTGACGATTTTGTGTTCAGACATGTTTTCGGGGATGTTGTCCATATCACTCCACGCGATGTGTGCCGAGTATTCCATCTAGCTGGCTTTCCGGTAGTTGAATCGAAGTTCTTGTGGGCAGGGTTCCTTGGTTGGTTGGTAATAAGCGATATTGTGACTGGGTTATGGTCGCTGTCGTGTGTTGAAGGCAAAACTCCCCAAACGAGTTGGGGTGCCAGAGTGGGGAAGCATATGGATAAATCGATGGCAGATTCACTTACGGGGGTGATTCGGGTGGGTTGTCCGTCGTTGAGAAGGACCAGGTTGAGAATGTTTATGGTGTTAGCCATTATCACTCCCTTGGGGTGTGTTCTCATGCATCCCCATGTTACATGGTAGCTGTTGAAGTTTCCAATTTAATTATTATTTGCTTTCATGTTCCACCGGAGTCCCAACGCGAAGTTAATGCAGACTCCCCCGTAGGGCGGTTTGAAGTTTCCAAGGAGGAGAACTGGTGAGTGCAGTTGGTTTAGCAATTCGGTCATTAGTGCTTCCGAGAGGTAATGACTTCTTGATGAGTAGATGGATACCACTGTTATTGGCCTCGAAACGCATATCTTTACGGCGATAGCTTGGGGTTCTGTCCTCAGGGGAAGGCGGAGTTGAGTAACACTTTGGTGGATCATTAGTGAAACTCCGCCGTGAGCAGTCACGTTGGTGTAGCCTTCGCGGCGGTGTAAGATATATTGAGGGATTCTGAGGGTGGCGGTCTCTCGAAGTTTAATCTCCTGGAGGCCAATCACCAAAGGTTTATGGGTGACGATTAGGGATAGTAATTTGTCTTTCTTGTTTCCGAGTCCCTGGCAGTTCCACTGGAGTATTTTAGTGTTTATTTTGAAGGTTGTTCGCACTCTGACCTTGATGATCTTGAGTGGTCGCGTGATTTGCTGGAGCTTTTGTGGTGCGCGTGTTTTTGAATTTGCCCAGTTGGACGTGTTCACGAGAGTGTCTGCCTTCGGTGGAAGGTGGTCTGCTGTGGTTGCTGCGGTCGCGGTTGCGAGTGTTCTTGTGGGAAGACGAGGGTGTGTGCTCTTTGTGTTTGCTTTGTGAGCGAGCGCACTCTTCTTCTGTGGTAGCCTTCTTTATCTGTGTGGGTGGTTGTGTGGAGTGCGAGGTATTTGGGCTAGGTAATATGACTGGTTATGCGGAGGTCTCGTGTATGAGCTCTGCTAGATAAGAGTCGTCAGCGAGGTCGTGATCGTTCATGCTGATGGTGTGTTCGTAAGTCGGGTTTATTAATGGGTGATCTTGTCCCTCGCAGTGGTTTTCCACGAATGGAGCCACATTCGAGGCAGGTGGAGGTAGTTCTGGGTTTTGGTCCTGGCGAGCCGTAATTTGAGTGCTGTTACTGATCTTTTTGCTCAGTAGCACCTGGATATCAGAGGTTTCCTCATCTCTTTGTCTTTTCGTTTTTGTAGTAGTGAGCTTTGCTGTGTGGTCGACTGCGAGGGATGCATCCATCTCGTCGTGCTACAGGTCTTTGCATAAATCATTTCTAGAACTGTGCGTCTCTGGTGCGGGGCCGGTCGCTGGGCTGGGTGAGGAAGCACTGCAGCCAGGTAGGGGTGTTGGGGTCTTGTTACGATGTTGTTCTGATGATGTGTGGATGTCGTCGGGGGAGTTGGTTGGCTTGTCGATTTGACTGCTTTGACATAATTGAGACGGTTGGGGTTTTCGTCTTTCCAGATTTGGATAGCTTATTTCCGTGTAGCTCTGAGTTCATTTTGTGTGATTCTTATTTCTTCTTGGTCCATGTGTACTGGGAAGTCGCGGTCGCCTGCCGCATAGTAACATTTAGGGTGGCGGACTGTGCAGTCTTTTCAGTCATGCTCGCCAGCGCATTTCTTGCAACGTTGAGGTGTGAGTGGCTGGCAGTATGCGATGACGTGGCCGTATTCAAGGCATTTTTTGCACATTGGGGGGCATGTTGCTACTGGGTAAGTTCTGGTTCGTCCTTGTTCACCCTGGATTACTATGAATTCTGGTGCATCGTGTCCCGGGAAGGTAATTTGATATGCAGCAGAACTTGCGTTACGTGATTTTATCCATGTTGCTTGACGGACTTTGGTAACTCCGTAGTCTTCAGCTAGACCTTCAGCGAGAGCACTGAGGTCTGTTGTAGGCGTGTAATGGGAGGTGTATATAATCCGTTTGGTATCGTTGAGGGACGGATGCATTTCAACTGTCATTTTGAGTTTGCTTAAGTGGGTTATCTTTTGTTTAGCATTACTTTGCTCACGTTCTGTGACGTAGGCCAGATATTTCTTTCCGTGTATTTCTTTCGGTGTTCCTCCTAGTTGTTCGGTGAGTGACTTCATCATTATAAATGGATTACCTGAAAAAGCAACTTTGCTTACACCATTTTTGTTGAACGTTATGAGGAAATGGGTGGGAAATGGTGCTGATCTTCTCTCCCGGGTAGGAGGGTCATTTTGAGAAGAGCGCATCGAGACTACAGCCTCTCGTCGCCCAACCCCGTGATCTATCTGGTATTGTAGGATCGCTCTCTCTCTCTCCTCTTCTGGGCAGTCTCTGTGTCCGGTGGGGTGTCCGTCTACTTTGCAATAAAAACAGTGCTGTTCTTCGGATTGGCATGACTGGGGATCTTCCCGTTTGTCGTGGTCGTCCTGGGAGCAGTATGAGCATCTTTGCTTACAGTTACAAATTCCTCTCGTGTGTCCATATTTCTGGCATTTATAACATCGCATCGGACGTCTCTTAAATGGCGTAACCTTGGTTTTGGTGGCGCAGAAGGGGATGTCCAGATATTTTGGTGGAGAAGGGCAGTTGAATTTTAGTATTAGGGCTGTGGTAGTCTCTCTTCTTGGTGTGATCTTCGGCGCAACCTTAGCTTCGACAACGCAGTCCTCGTATTGAACGAGTCCAGTGATGTGCTCCTCGATTTTCTCTTTCGGGATATCCTCAACGTAGATCAAACCCAAACTTGTAGTGAAAGTCGGGTGTGGCTCTATTTTCCATGGCTTTCCTTTCCACAGAGTCTGTTTTTGGAGAGAATCGTGTCACTTTGAAGTTTAGTGTCTACTCTGGTGGCAAAGCCTTCGTCGCCGCTGATGGCGATGCTCAGGAATGGGCGGCCACTGGAAGAGCCCAGCTCTTTTCGCAGAGTGTATGGACAAATACTCTGTCTGTCGTTGGCGTCGAATGTGATCTTCAGATGTTCTGGAAAAGTAGGGCTATTGTTGAACAAGTTGTGTTCATTGAATGGCGTGGATTGCTTTCTCCTTGCAGCTCGGTTGGGATTTTGGCGGGGTGAAGAGCTGTCGAATTTGTTGTCAGACGTAGAGGTGGAGGTACTTGTTAAGTTGTGGGTTCTTTAGTTGGTTTGCTTTCTACTAGTTTGTGGATATGGAGGAAAATGGTCTTGACATGACCCTCGAGTCTCGTTGGACGGTTTTCAATTGTGCTAGGTTCCGCGGCGAAAATTTCTGCTTCCTGTTCAGAAAGGCCGGTCGCTTGGCTCAGCAGATTAAATATTTCCTGGACGTTCTTGGTCAACTCGTCGATGCGGCCGTCCCTCTGGTTGTCTTCCACCGAGGTGGCGCTGGTCATCTTGGCGAGGCTGATGTTCTTGACTGTTGGAATCTTGGTCTTCGGTGCTCTGGAGGGGATGCTGGCCCCTCCCAAATGGAGTTTCTTTTTACTCCTTATCGGCCCCCTGGTTCGCGCCAGGGGCCAGGGAGTTGAATTTAGAGGCCTCTTGACCGGCTTTACTGAATTTGAATTACGTTAATATAAAATGTTATAAACAATACAAGCAAATTTGCGGTTCAGGGTCCCAGCACAAACTAGGGACCAGCCTGTACTATGTAGGGGGTTTTCACTAGCGGTTACTAATCAGTATGTGAACAAACGCGAATTCCAGGTATTATATTAATTAGGCAGGTACTCTTCTGCAGTACTAAGGTGTTCTTATTGTTGTAGCATGTCTGGTAGTGAAGTATAAGGGTCAAAGTTGTAGCTACTTTTCATTCTTCATTCCTATCCATGAGTGGTGGCTGGACATTTGCATAGTCAATTGCTCTTCTCATTCATAGTCCCAACGGTTGCTTGGACTGGGATTGGCGGGGGCCATGTGGAGTTCTGCGAGTGGATGGTACTCAAATCCGTCAGCAACAAGCAGCGGGAAGTATAGGGTATACATGCGGCCGTTCTCACATATGTAGACGGTTTCCGGATATTTGTCCGCGGGGTGCTGTGATCTGTATCATTTGCGAGGGGTCCATTTTACCAGTGACCTAGAATGAAGGTGCAACACTGTGATGGGATACTGTGGTCTCGCACGCTCAATGGACAGGTAGATATCTGCTATACAAACGAGCCGATTAGGTGATCAGTTGGTTTAGTATCCCATAACAACGTGTGGGCAGTAGTAACTCTAACGCCCAAACCTGCACCCGCTCACATGCATCAGAACAGTCATCTTAGCGCTACAGTCACTAGACCGCTGGCAATAGTTCACGCGTGGGCAGTAGTAACTCTAACGCCCAAACCTGCCCCCCCTCACATACCCCAGGACAGTCATCTTAGCGCTGCAGTCACTAGACCGTTGGCAATAGAGTGGCTTGGCGCGATGGAGCTCGCGCGCCTCTGGCAGCATTTATTGGATGCATACAAAATAACCTTACAGTATTGGTGGTAATAAGTTGGAACGAGAGCTGGTCAAAATATTATATTATTGGTTATGCTATGCACTATTTTGGTAGATATACAGTAGAGGTGCGACGATACCTGGTTTACCGCCGATACCCAGTTTCAGAACGCTACCGATACTTTCGATACCAAGAATTGCCAATACTCGATAGCGATTCTTCAAATGACAAGGATGGCCAATACTTTTCACCGATACCAAATAATTGCAATACTTGATAGCGATACTTTTGCCTGATATATCAAATTAATGTTATCACTAATTAAATAAAATCGAAATGTAATAAAGGAATGATTTATAAATTCAAGAGTTTAGAACTAAAGTTCTCATACATGAGCCCTCATACTCATGAGGCCCTTTGGGACATCTTGGGACCTCACACGCAAGAGGATCTACGGGACCTCGTGGGACCTCACACTTAAGAGGTTCTACGGGATCTCTTGGGACCTCACACTCAAGAGGTCCTACGGGACCTCACACTTAAGATATCCTATGGGACCTCTTGGGACCTCACACTCGAGAGGTCCTATGACGCCCATGAGACCTCGCTCACAAGAGGTCCTGTGGCGCCTCATGGGACCTCACACTCAAGAGGTCCCATGGGACCTCTTGGGACCTCACACTCTAGAGGTCCAATGGCGCCTCATGGGACCTCGCACTTAAGAGGTCCTATGGCGCCTCATGGGACCTCACATTCAAGGGATCTTAAGGCGCCTCATGGGACCTCACACACAAGAGGTCCTATCGGACCTCTTGGATTTGATTTGATTTGGGACTCATTTCTACCAGAGCCTCAACGTGAGTCACAATAGGCTTCCCCGTAGGGCGCGACCGTAGTTGATTCAGGTAAGTTCGCACGGCCTCGCGTGCAAAAATATTAGTCATGTCAAGATGAAGTCCGTACATAAGCTTTTTACGGTTAGCTGGGTTCGTGAGAAGGCTTTGTAGGTTGCACGGGGGTTTAGGAACGCTCGTCGGGCTGCCGCGAGTGCGTTGCAATCCATCAGTTAGTGTTTCACGCTGATAGCCACTTGGTGTTAACAGTGGCACGGTGGCGCGTTTGGTCCTATGTCGACATCCATCAGGTGGTTGTGAGTTATCCACGTGTGTCCCGTGCACAAGCGGTTGATGAACACTTGGTCTTTTCTGTTGGTGAACTTTGTTTCCCATTCTCCGACTGAGGGATTGACTGAAAGCATTTTTGTCCACTCTGTTGCCACATTCCATCCCATCGGGATGTTATATGGGAGTTGATGATAGGGAACCAGTCCCGGTAATGTATTGCGAAAAATTGTTCTTGGTGGGTAGGTGCCAGTTTAGCAAGCGAGTCCGCAAGTTCGTTTCCTCTTATTCCCGCGTGACCGGGGACCCAGCAGAATTCAACTGCCTGACCCGCCTCAGACATCACAAAGAGATCGTGCTGCGTTTTACGTAGAACTGGATGTTCATAGTGCAGTGTTTAAGCTGGGTGAGGCTTTGATTTGACTTGAGCCTCATTTCCACCAGAGCCTCAACGTGAGTCATAATAGGCTCCCCCGTAGAACTCGATGATCATTGATTCCAGTAGGCTCGCACGCCTAAATGCGCGACGAAAAAACAAAACAACGCTTTTACCGTTAGGAAAAAAAGAGAAAATTTCAACTATGTCAGACGCACGCTGGTGCGCTAAAGAAAAAACGCTTACTCGAAATGGACCTCCACTTTCAATCCTTTAGAACTTAAAGAGTGATATGTACGCACCCTAGTGCGTACAGGTAGCATCGTCGAGATTAGTACAAGGTCAGTGGCTACACGGGCAAATTCAGCTCCGGCAGCAACGCAACAAAATGTTTACAGCTACGCGGTTTAGTTGTACAAATACAATATATTTACTCAGGTACGATAAAGACTCGGATGAAGCGAAACGAATCCTCGTCTCCAACCCCTCAGAACCTCATGAGTAATATGTCCACACGCCAGTGCGCACAGATAGTATCGTCGAAATTGGTACAAGGTTCACAGCTACTCGGACAAAGTCAGCAACGCAACACAATGCTAACAGCTACGCGGTCTAGTTTATTTTTAGTATGGTTTTTTTATTCAAGTAAGATAAAGGCTCAGAAGAAATGAATCCCCGCCTCCAACCACGCAGAACTTTAAGAATAACATGCACGCGCGACAGTGCGCACATACAGCATCGTCGAAGTTGGTACAAGGTCTAAGGGGCTTCACGGATTAGAAAGGCACCAACCGCAACGTGTCACAAGGTTTTATTGCTGCGCAGTCCAGGTCAACCCCAGAAACTGCATATGGTACGTGCATGCGCGAGCGAGCACAGACTGAAGAAAAAATACCCATTCACCAAATCACAAAACAAACTCCCGCACAAATACTCCAGCGTTATAATATTGTGGATCGTGAAAAATAAAGTAAGAGCATGTTCGTCATGGGCAGAAAAACTGCTCAGATTATTGATTTCGCACTGATTGTCTAAGGGGATAGCGTGGGGGGGGGGGTGTTGCGTTGGTATCTTGAGTCGCAAAAGAGCCCGATGAATTCCGGAGGGTAACCCATGTCCCCGGGTCTTCCCGGGCTCCCAGAGTCCCCCGAGACCTCTCGCCTCAGCTCATCTCGGCTTGTCTCGAATCATTTCAGTCAATTTCGGCTCGTCGCGACCAACTCGACTCGTCTCAACATGTTTCGACTGATCTCGACGCACCTCGACCAGCCTCGACGTGACCCTCGCCCTCTGCGCCAGCAATCCGCGGACTGTAATAGTTAAATTGTTCTACTCAAGCATCTCACATAAACATTTTTCTGTGTATGGGTTTTACAGCGCTGGGAGGGGGGAGTAGATGTTCCAAGATTCAGAGGGGCCTCTAAAGGGTCCCACATTTTCTCAAAAAGGTTTCAAGGGTGTCCCAAAGGGCCCCAGAAAGGTCCAAAAGGATCCCCGTAAATCCACCTGATCTTCTAAGTTCCCCCGGGTTCTCGAAACCCCGGGTCCCCGAGTCCCGCGGGTCCCACGAAAACTTCCCCTCCCTGGGTCACCTTGTCTCAACCAACCTCGATACATATAATAATAACCAATTCAAAATTTATCACCATGAAAAAAGGGCAGAGGAAAATAATAAAGCCCAAACAAGAAGAAATAATAAAATACTAAAATAAAGTTTTAATGATATATAAAATGAAAAATCATCCATCCACCCCAAACTGGGTGAGGACACTCAGACTGGCTGCGAATACGACGTATTTGGGGAAGCGATGTGTTTTTGCAATAGAGACGGCTAGTTCGTGTGCTAGAAGCTCCGCAGAGAATACGGAGGCCTGTTGTGGGAGGGTGGCCGAGAGTGGGGTGTCCCCGCACACAGCGGCGGCTCCCACTCCGTCCGCGGTTTTGGAACCGTCAGTGTATATGTGGCGGTGCTCTAAATATTCTTCCTCGAGTAGTCTCAGGAATTCCTGCCGGTACGCGTTGGTTGGAGTAGTTGCTTTAGGGTATATTTGCAGGTCTAGGTTGACCGGTGGTGGGTTGATCATCCATGTTGGTGTATTAATTTGAAGGATTCGGTGAGAAAATAAAGGCTTAATAGCTTTACGATTGATTTTTGGCGAGGTCAGCAGGTTGTCCACACGTAAGAAAAACAGTGGGCATATAGTTTTTTAGCCGCAAAAAGGCGCTTATTGGATATTTTGGTGATGTGGCTGATTGCTGGGTTGTTGATTAGACTTCTAGTCTTAAAATAGTATTGTAGTGAAAGTTTGTCCCGCCGGAGCGGAAGTGGAAGTTCGTTAGCGAGCACGTCAAGGGATTTGATTGGGGTGGAGCGAAACACACCGGTTGTGATGCGCAAAGCATTGTTTGCGATGGTCGAGAGTAGTTTTGGCTGCAGATCCGTAGACAACGGCTCCGTAGTCCATGCGCGATTGTGTTATTGCTCTGAACAGCGTCATTCCGGTGTCCATGTCGGCACCGAACTTCAGGGATGTTACCGATTGGATAAGTCCTGTCGACCTTTTGCAGCGAGTCGCCAGGGCTGCAATGTGGGGTCGCCACGTGAGTTAAGGGTCCCACATAAGACACAGGAATTTGATCGTTTCTTCGTATGCTAAAGGTGTGGTGCAGCGTTAGGGCTGGTTTCAGGTGTAAACCGAGCACAAGGGTAAAGTGCATGCTTTTAGTTTTAGAGGGCAAGAATCGGAATCAGTTTAGGGAAGCCCAGTTCCCGACAAGGTTTAGGCACTTCTGGAGTTCATGTTGAATTGTTATGAGGCTGGGGTGTCCGTAGCTTATTTGCAGGTCGTCCACGTATAGCGATGAGAGCATCTTCAGTCTCTGGGAAGAATGTCGGCTAACTGATCGATTTTGAGGATAAAGAGAGTGACACTGAGGACGGTTCCCTGGGGAACGCCCATTTCTTGCGGATATGACGGAGACTGAGTGTTGCCAACCTTGACCCTGAAGGTGTGATTTTGTAGAAATTGGTGGATGAAAAGTGGTAGCCGACCTCTCAAACCTTTACGGTGGAGATCCCTCATGATCCCGTATTTCCACGTAGTGTCGTTTGATTTTTCAACGTCGAAAAATATGGAAACCACATCTTCTCTTGCGACGAAGGCCTGTCTAATGTCTGATTCTAATCGTACGAGGTGGTCCGTTGGGGAGTGGCGCTTACGGCCACCGCACTGGATGTTGTTAAGGCCTAAATGCATTTCAAAGTAGTCGACTAGGGGTGAGTTTATCATTCTTTCCATAGTCTTACATAGGACGCTAGTTAGGGCAATGGGACGATAGTCATGTGGGTAGCTGTGACATTTTCCGTGTTAGGGTATCGGGATAATTACGGATTCCCGCCATTGGTTGGGAAAGAATGAATTTGAATACAACGTATTGAACACATTTAGTAGGTGCTGGAGAGCGTTGTCAGGGAGGTGTTTGATCATGGTAATGTGCATTCGGTCCGGCCCGGGTGAGGTTTCACTAGTGTGGTCAATTGCATATTGTAGAATTCTTCATTCGTGGAAGTGAAGTCGATATGCTCACTTTCTCTTAGGATCTTTTTCTGTTGGAAAGAAGCTGTATAATTTGTTGATTGTGATATTTGGCTAAAAGTCTGAGCTAGTTCGTCCGCGATGTCCGCGTATGAAGAATAGACAGTGTCTCCGTCCGACAGTATGTGGATGGGTCGCTCGGGGCGACCTTGGATGCGTCTGATTTTTCCCCACACTTGGGAAAGAATGATGTTTCGATTGATTGTATTGACCAATTGGGTCCAGCTTCTCGCTTCTTCTACACGCTAAGTTTGCGGAACACGGCAGCTTCCCTTTTCCAGGCTACTCGGTTCCTGGGGGAACGTGCGCGGCGGAAGGCCTCGCACATCCTGTCACGCCGATCCCTCGCTTCTTGTACCTTCGGGCACCACCAAGGTTTTGGGAAAAAGTTGAGGGTAAGTAGTGGGGAATACATGCTGAAGCTGCACTTTGGAATTTTTCGTATAGATGAATGATGAATTCGTGCTCCGAGATGTCTTCGGGAAGGCCCTTCACATCGTCCCATGCGACATGTGTCGAGTATTCCTCCCAGCTGCCTTTCCGGTAGTTGAATCGAAGTTCTTGTGCGTCAGGATTGTTTGGTCGGTTAGTAAGGAGCGATTTGATCACTCGTGTGTTGAAGGCAGGACTCCCCAAAAAAGTTGGGGAGCTAAAGTAGGAGTACAGATTGATAAGTCGATGCCGGTTTCGCTTTTGAGGGTGATCCGTGTGGGTTGTCCATCGTTGAGAAGGACCAGGTTGTGAGTGTCGATGGTGTTGGCCATCACTTCTCTGGGGTCTGTTCTCACGCATCCCCACACTTCGTGGTAGCTGTTGAAGTCTCCAAGGAGGAGTACGGGATGATGCAGTTGGTTAAGCAGATCGGTCATCAGCGCCTCCGTGAGGTCGTGGTTTCGTGACGAGTAGATAGATACCACTGTAATAGGTCTTGAGATACATATCTTAACTGCGACAGCCTGGAGTTCTGTTCTCAGGAGGAGGAGGTGATGAGGCATGCTTTGGTGGATCATAAGTGCCACTCCGCCGTGTGCAGTCACATTATTGTGGCCTTCGCGACGGTGTAGGACATATTGAGGGATAGAGAAGGTGACTGTGTCGCGGAGTTTGATCTCCTGGAGGCCTACCACTAAAGGTTTATGGGTGGAGATTAGCGATAATAACTCATCTTTCTTGCTTCTAAGTCCCTGTCAATTCCACTGAAGTAGTGTGTTTTTGTTCATTTGGGATCTGTTACACACCCAGATTTTGATGGGCTGGAGCGGTCGCGTGGTTCCTAAATCGAGAGCGTTTGCATGAGCGTCCTCTCTCTGTAGAACATGATCTCCTAGACTAACTGCGTTCTCGGCTGTGAGTGCTCTTGTAGGAAGAGGAGGACGAGGGAGTACGATCTTTGTGTTTGCTTCTTGAGCGAGCGCGTCTCTTCAATGGAGTTTTTTTTAAACATCATGATGGAATGAGTAGTAGTCGTTGGGATATTTGAGTCGGATGCGATGCATAGTAGATCAGTACTTCGGGGTATCAGTTCTTCGTTGAAGATTTTCATCGCGTCCTCGCGCAGGCGATAGTCGTTCTCACTTGTGAGATGTTCTGGTGTTGGGCATGTTAGCTGAGGGTTGAATACCTCACTTTGGTTTTCGCTAAGTGCGGTTGCAGTTAGAACGGTCAGAAGTCGTTCAACGCTCTGATGGAAGAGAGCTGTGGTTTGTAGGGTGTTACTACTCTTTTTGCTTCCTAGCGAGAGGGTGTCGCGTGTCCCGCGGTCGTCGGAGGAGGAATCATCGTCTCTTGGCCTTCTGATTTTCGGTTCATGGACCTCTCCTCGAAGTCGACAGAGGCAGCATCCATAGCAGTGCCGTCCTGGGCACTGTGGGATTCGTTGCTGGGGGCACCCGCCTCTATTACGAGGGCGGTCGCTGGGCTGGTTGTGGTATTGTTAGCACTGGCGAGGGATTTTGGTGTCATGGTAGTAGTTTGTGTTAACTGTACGTGAATATTGTCTGATGTGGTAGACTTAGTTGTAGATTCCACTGCTTTGGCGTAATTTAAGTTACGGCAGTTTGGGTTTTCATCATAAAAGATTTGGATGGCTTGTTTTCATGTGACTCAGCGGTCATTTTGTATGATTGTTATTGCTTTTTGGTCCATCTGCTTTGGGCAGTCGCGGTCACCTGCCTCATGGAGGTATGAGCAGTGGTAGCATTTAGGTTGGTGGGCTGTGCAGTCCTCTCGGTAATGCTCGCCGGCGCACCTCTTACAGCGTTGGGGTATGTATGACTGGCAGTATTTGATGACGTGGCCGTATTCAAGGCATTTTTTGCACATTGCAGACTATGTCACCACTGGGTAAGTTTTTGTTTCTCCCTGTTTGCCAGGGATTTCTATGAATTCCGGTGTGTCACGTTCTGGGAAAGTGATTTGGTACGCGGTGGTGTGGATGTTTCGTGGGTCGATCCATTTTGCTAGGGAAACGTTGGTGACGCCATAAACCTTTGCTTAACCTGCTGCAAGAGCACTTAGGTCAGTTTTGGGAGTATAGTTGGAAGTGTATATAATTAGTCTTTAATTATTAAAGAACAGTGTGTTTCGACAGCTACCTTGTGTTTGTCTATTATGTTAATCCTTTGTATAGCGTTACTTTGCTCGATATTTACGACGTGGGCCAAATACTTCTTTCCCTGTCGGTTTATGTTTATCGGTCTGCCTCCCAGTTGTTTGGAGAGCGAGTTCATCATGGTGAATGGGTTCACTGAGGGTGCAACTTTGTTTGCACCACTATCTACAAGCGTTATGAGGAAGTGGGTTGGGAATGATGCTGATCTTTTCTCCCGGGTGGGAGGGTCAGCCTGGGGGGAGCGAATCGCGGTCGCAGCCTCTCGTCGCCCGATTTTGTGCTCAGTTTGGTATTGCATGATCTCTCTCTCAGTTTTGTCCTGGGGGCAGTCTTTGTGTCCCGTAGGGTGGTCGTTTACTTAGCAGTAAAAACAGTGAAGTTCTTCGGATGGGCACGGCAAGGGATCGTCTCGCTTATCGTGGTCGTCCTCGCCTGGGAGCAGTGTGAGCATCTTTTTTTACCGTTACAATTTTGACTCGTGTGACCGTATTTCTGTCATTTATAGCATCGCATCGGACGTCTTTCGAATGGTGTAACCTTGGTTTTGGCGTCAAAGAAAGGTATGTCTATGAAGTTAGGTCGGGGGGGGCAATTGAATTTAAGCAGAAGGGCCGTGGTGGTGTTTCTTCTTGGTTTGATTCTTGGTGCGATTTTCGCTTCAACTATACTATACATTTCTCGTATCGGACGAGTCCGGTGATGAATTCATCGACTTCATCACTCGGGAGATTCTCGATGTAAATCAGGCCTGAACTTATGGAAAAAGTTGGGTGAGGTATGATTTTGCAAGGTTTTTCGCACATTGTTTATGGAGAGTATGGTGTCACTTTGAAGTTTTGTGTCTACTTTAATGGTAAAGCTATCGTCACCGCTGGCGGTGATGCTGAGAATTGGACGGCCAGTCATGGAGCCCAGTTTTTCTCGTAGTTTATATTAGCAAATATCCGGTCAGTCATTGACATCAAATGTCATTTTCATGTGTTCGGGGAATTTATGTCCGTTGTTGAATATGATGTGGTCATAAAATCGTGTGTTCTGTCTCCTCTTAGTGTTTTTTGGTGTTCGGGCGTTACGAGTTTCGGCTGGGAGGGAAGCGATGTTATCGGAGCGATCAGAGGCGGAAGCACACGAAACGCTTCTATCCTCTTCATCAGCTCTCCCAGTCGGTCATTCATAGTTGCACAAAGGTTCTCGAGTTTGGTGAGACGTTCGCCGACTTCATTCGAGGGTGCCGGGCAGTCTTTCTCCAGCTCGGGAAGGCCCATCATTTTGCATATCTTGCCCAGCATACTCTGCATTCCGGTTATATTCTCGTCCAGCTTCGAAACGCGTTCATTTGTGTCGACGAGCCCCTTTTTAGGGGCTCGTCTTTCTTTCTTGCAGACTT
>SDVV010015122.1:0-14611 GCA_016164225.1 Gammarus roeselii
CTGCACACGGTGCACAATGTTCTCTGCACACGGTGCACAATGTTCTCTGCACACGGTGCACAATGTTCTCTGCACACGGTGCACAATGTTCTCTGCACACGGTGCACAAAGTTTATCTGCACACGGGGCACGTGTTACTCGGCCCCCGGTGCACAAATTTTATCGCTCTTTGGTCCAAAAAGTTTGTCTTCAATGTGCTGGAGTAGAAACCGACGGGAGAAAGGTAGCCGACTTCGTCGGTTTCTAAGAATAAAACAGAATGAGAATGTCTCTTTCCGGACCCTCCAACTTCCTGTTTGAAGGTCTTGGTCACAGGTATTTGGCAGTCTTCCTTGTTACTTTTTGTTCACATGTATTTGGCAGTCTTCCTTGTAACTTCCTGTTCACAGGTATTTGACAGTCTTCTTAGTTGCTTCATGTTCACAGGTATTTGGCAATTTTCTTGGTTACTCCTAAGTCACAGGTATTTGGCAGTCTTCCTTGTTTTTCCTTGTTCACAGGTATTTGGCAGTCTTCTTAGTCACTTTTTGTTCACAGGTATTTGGCAGTCTTCTTGGTTACTTCCTGTTCACAGGAATTTGTCAGTTTTCTTGGTTACTTCCTCCTACTTGTCAGCCTTCGCATGAATCCTCAAACTGAAAAAATCCCCCGCAGCAAAAAGATCTCCCCAAAAAACATCTTCACTTTGGTAAACAGCTGGAGTTTTCTTTCAAAGTTCCTCACCCAAATCCATCACTCTGATTGAAAAGAAGAAGCACTCGTAACAGGGCGTCTACTGAGGGCGTATATGAAAATTTAAATTTAAAGTCATGGAATTCCAAGCGACTCGTTGAGTTGAAATAGTATGTACTGGAAAACTGTATTAATGACATTTATAAACATCGATTATGTAAGCTGAGATTAAGATGTATAATCGCCCAGTAACTCTTTTAATACCATGCTATTATTTTTCGATCAACAGACGCTGAACGCAAGACTAAAATTTATGTTTGGTCCATCCTTTTAACCTTCCTTTTCCTGTACGTGTGCTTGAATTTATAAAGCTCAGTTGACTTGCGTTACACGCTACTTTCAAGGAAACAGCTCGACTTGAGCAAATGTTATCGGGTTGTTCTCTTAATCGAATCCACTTTGCTACTCCTATTAAATGTGGGCGGCCCACTACTCTGGTTACAGGCTGTTCTCCTTGCCACGCTGATCTACTCTGGTTACTGGCTGTTCTCCTTGCCACGCTGATCTACTCTGGTTACAGGCCGTTCTCCTTGCCACGCTGATCTACCCTGGTTACAGGCCGTTCTCCTTGCCACGCTGATCTACTCTAGATAACAGGCCGTTCGCCTTTCTAGGCTGGTCTACTCTGGTTACAGGCCGTTCTCCTTGCCACGCTGATCTACTCTGGTTACGCTACTCTGACCTCTTCCGAAAGCTGCTACTGAACTGATAATGTCGATTATGCGATCAAACCTCGCCGTTGAATCGTATATGTAGCCTCTGCGGTGATTAAAGAAGTAACATTAAAATACAACAAAACAATATTAATAGAAGATGAAAACTGTAAAAATGAATGCGAATTAAACTGCATTGTATTTAATATAACCGAGGCAACAATAACAGTATTGTATTTACTGTATACCACGGTGTGCCAAGGTGATTTTCAATTGTCATCTGATATCAATTAATTTTGATTCGTTCGTGCAGAATACTACATTCAAGGGCAAACTATCTATTTATCGTGTGGTTGGATCCTTCTGCTCGAGTCTACATCGATATAGTGGTCAAGGAGATGAATGCGAGTGTAATGGGTCGTGGCTTGGAGTTTTTGACAGTGAATGGTAGGAGTTGACAGTTGAGTCAGTTACTGTTTACGATGATACGGCACTGGAGACATCTTCCTTCAGAGAAGTTGGCAGTGTGAGAAAGAAGCAGCTGCGAGATGACGTGAGTAAAAGTAAACTAATGATATTTTCGAGGAATGTTGATGCGAGCAGATTGGGCACCTTTTAAATGGATAGTAAAGTTATTGGATGAAGCTATGTGTTTAAGTACGTGGGCTCGCAAGTAGAGAAGACTGAACTAACGGAAACAGAAGTGAAATCGCGAGGGAGAGAAGGCTGCAAAGTGTTGGAAGTACTGGAGAGTGTAATGAGCTGAATTACGTTGGGTATGGAAACAAAGAGGGTTGTGTATGGGGGAAGCTCTCCCAACTGTGTTCTGCGAGTCTGTGACTGTGGGCGAGAGCAGAAGAGAGTAGAAAGTTTGATGTTTTCGAAATAAAATGTTGAAGGAGCTTGGTTGGAGGGACGCACAGAGATAGGATCAATAATATCGTTGTTCGAATTAGAACGGGAATGACGATAAAGTTAGAGGTCAGAGTAGATTCGCCTGTAGATCCATCCCATGGTGAGGATGAATGATGGGAGATTGGTGGAAAGGACGATGAAAGCCCAGGTGAGTGAACGTAAGCTTGGAAGTAGGCATGAGTTTGGGTGCATGGATGGCGTGAAGTGGACGTTAGGAAGGAGAGATGAAAACTGTAGAGGTAGCGAGAGAGTGTGTAATGGATAGCTGTGAGTGGAGAATGGTTGTGCATTTACAAGTTTTGACGTTGCATGGGCTTTCACGACCTTGGCGTCTCGTTGAGAAGTGGGATGATTTCTGAGATGCAGCAAGGGTAAGACATTCACATGTCGGGAATTGATGCTGACAAAAATGTCGGACCTCACTTCTGTTCCGAAGTGAGTGTTGCGGGATATCCTGACCCATCAGCGCCCAAAGGCTAAGTTTGTCCGCGTGCGAGTGTATGAGTGGAGTGGGAGGTGCGCGTTGGAGTCAGTCACCTTCATTGGTTTACAAGTGTTAACAAGTGTAGAAAGACGACAACAGGACTATTGGCCCAAACTAGGTCGCCTTATGATAGTAAGAGGATTTGTTCTATAGAAGAACGTCTAAGAGAGCTTCCTGTGCCATTTCTGTATTTAAAACATCAAGAAAGGTTACGGTTTAGCTATTTATCGGTGATTTAAGTAAAACTTATCGAGCCACGACTCGAATATTTCGATTGTATTGTTGTTTACAACCTTCGCTGGAAGTTTGTTCCTTTCTTCGACAACTTAATACGTGAAAAAATTGGGCGTGATGTTGAGGGAGAAATGTTTCCCAATTATATTGTACCCATTGTTCCTAGTCACTCCGTTTGTATTTAGAGTGAAAAAACTCGCTCGGTCGACGTTTTCTTTACCCTTAATAATTTTCCGCCCTTCGATCATGTCGCCTCTGACTCGACGTTTCTCCAGCGAATAAAGTTTAAGTTCACGTAGCCTGTCTTCGTACGATTTATTCCACAGCGAAGGGAAGAGTTTGGTTGCCTTACGCTGAATCTTTTATAATTTAATAACGTCTTTTCTAAGGTATGGAGACCAGAATTGAATAGCATACTAGAGATGTGGTTTAAAAAATGCATTGTATAACAGTAGCATACTGTTTGGGTTTTTATACGAGATAGTGCGGGATATAATTCCTAGCATTTTGTTGCCTTTCTTGGTTGCATTGTCACTACTTTTAAGTCGTTTTTAAGTCGTTACCTATGATGACACCTAAATCTCTTTCTTCGGTGACAGGAATGAGTTTCTTTCCGGACATGGAGTTCTCGTGTTGGTGGTTATGAGGACCTATGTGCATAACTTTACTTTTGTTAACATTAAATTTCATTGCCACTTTTCTGACCAATCAACAATTTTGTTCAAGTCTAGTTGGATCTGCTGGCCTTCTAGTACGGTTTGAACTTTTCCTTATACCTCAGTATCGTCTGCAAGCTTGCTAATGTTTAAGAGTACGTTGCTATCTAGATCGTTAATGAATATTATAAAGAGAACTGGACCTAACACGGATCCTTGAGGCACACCGCTTGTAACATCACCCCAGGAGGAGGAAGCTCCGTCAAGTACAACTCTCTGCCGTCTGTCCGTAAGTCAGCATTTAATCCAGTTGTTCAGCTCTCCTCGATTACTGATGCTGTGCAATTTACTAGGCGGAATCCGCGTTTGTTTACACACTGATTATTAACCAAGAACCCCCCTCATACTACAAGCTGGTCCCTAGTTTGTGCTGGGACCATTAACCGCACGTTTGCTTGCATTGTTTGTGATACTTTAAATTTTACTTGAACTCGGTAAAGCCGGTCAAGAGGCCTCTAAAGTTAACACCCTGGCCACTGGCGCGAACCAGGGGGACGATGGGGAGTAGAATAGAAACTCCATTTAGGAGGGATCAGCATCCCCTCCAGAGTGCCGAAAACAAAGATTTCAACGGCTAAGAACGTCAGCCTCTCTAAGATGAGCAGCGCCACCTCATCAGCAGAAGACGACCGGAGAGACAAACGCATCGATGAGTTGAACAAGAACGATCTGGAAATATTGAATCACTAAGCCAAGCGACCGGCCTCTCGGAGCAGGAAGCAGAAGTTTTCGCCGCAGAATCTAGCACAATGGACGACCGTCTAACGAGACTCGAGGGTCATGTCAAGACCATTTTTCTCCATATCCACGGACTAGTACTGAACCAACTATGTTAAGAACCCACAACTTACGCAAGTATCTCCACCTCTACGTCCGACGACAACTCTTCACACTACTAAAACCCCAACCAAGCTCCAAGAGCTGCAAGGAGGAAGCAATACACGCCATTCAACGAACACAACCTGTACAACAAAAATCATACTTTTCTCGAACACCTGAAGATCACGTTCGACGCCAACGATAGACCGGATATTTGTCCATACACTCTGCGAAAAGAGCTGAGCTCTTTCACTGGCCGCCCAGTCCTGAGCGGCCAGTGGGAGCGGCCAGTTCTGAGCGAGTAGACACAAAGCTTCAAAGTGACACGATTCTCTCCAAAAACAGACTCTGGGAAAAGCCATGCAAAATAGTGTCACACCCGACTTTCTCTACAAGTTCAGGTTTGATCTACGTTGAAGATATCCCGAAGGAGGAAATCGAGGAGAACATCACTGGACTCATTCAATACGAAGACTGCGTTGTCAAAGCAAAGGTCGCACCGAGGATCACGCCAAGGAGAGAGACTACCTAGCCCTAATACTAAAATTCAACTGCCCTACTCCACAAAAATATCGAAATTTTTCCTTCTGCGCCATCAAATCCCTGGTTACACCATTTGAGAAACGTCCGGAGCGATGTTATAACTGCCAGAAATACGGACACACAAGAGGAATTTGTAATGGTAAACAACGATGCTCATACTGCTCCCAGGACGGCCACGACAAACGGGAAACCTCCCAGTCGTGCCAGTCCAAGGAACAGCACTGTTTTTATTGCAAAGTAGACGGACACCCCACCGGACACAGAGATTGCCCAGAGGAGGAGACTGAGAGAGCGATCCTCCAATACCAGATAGATTACGGGGTCGGGAGACGAGAGGCTGAAGTCTCACCATTTCCCACCCACTTCCTCATAACGTTCAACTAAAGTAGTGCAAGCAAAGTTGCCTTTTCAACTAATCCATTTATAGTGATGAAGTCACTCACCGACCAACTAGGAGGAAAACCGAAAGAAATTTAACGACAGGGAAAAAAATATCTGGCCTACGTTGTAGAACGGGAGCAAAGTAACGCTGTACAAAAGATTACCCACATAAACAAACTCAAAGTTACAATTGGAATACATCCGTCCTTCAACGATACCAAACGAATGATATACACCTCCCGTTACACGCCTACAATCGACCTCAGGGCTTTCGCTGAAGGTCTAGCTGAAGATTACGGAATTACCGAAGTCCGTCTAGCATCATGGATGAATCACGTAACGCAAGTTCTACTGCATGCCAAATTACCTTCCCAAGACACGACGCACCGGAATTCATAGTAATCCCGAGTGAACAAGGAAGAACCAAAACCTACCCAGTCGGAACACGAAATCGTCGCCCAGCTATACGGAAAGTTACCAGCTGCAGCCGAGGCAAGCATTCCCCAATATGCCCCTTCAACCTTCTCTCCGAATCAATGGTGGTGCCGAGCGGTGCAAGAAGCAAGAGATAAGCGGTCCCTCAGGAACCGAGTGGCGTGGGAAAAGGCATATGCTGTACACCGAAAACTTCAAGTGAAGAAGAAACGTGAAAGCCGGGCTCAATTAGTCAGCACTATCAATCGAAACACCCCCCTCTCCTAGGTGTGGGAAAAAAATCTAAGTAGTCAGGGAAAACCCGAGCGACCTATAAACATCCTTTCTGATGGAGGCAGAACCTATTTTTCCCACGCGGAAATCGCAAAGAAACTAGCCCAGACGTTTAGCCAGATTTCACAATCAATAAACTACTCGGCTGCTTTCCAACGGGAGAAGGACTTGGGAGAAAGCGAACATCATGACTTTACTTCTAGAAACGAAGAGGCCTGCAACAAACTTTTCTCCCTCCACGAACTACAGAGCGTCCTAGACCATACACGTGGAACTTCACCTGGGCCAGACCGGGTACACATCAACATGATCAAAAATCTCCCAGATGGCGCCCGTGAGAACTTGTTGAAAGTTTTCAACACTCCGTATTCAAACTCAATATTTCCCGATCAATGGCGGGAATCTATAATTATCCAATACCCAAACCCGGGAAATTTCATGGTGATCCACATAACTATCGCCCCATCGCTCATACCAGCGTCCTCGGCAAAACCATGGAAAGAATGGTTAATACGCGCCTTGTCGACCACCTTGGTATGCATGTAGGTCTGAACAGCATCCAGTGTGGCGGCCGCAAGCGCCACTCTACGATGGACCACCTTGTAAGAATGGAATCTGACATTAGACAAGCATTTGTCCAAAGGGAACACGTGGTTTCCATTTTTTCGAAGTGGAAAAAGCATTCGATACTACCTGTTGATATGGCATCATGAAGGATCTCCACCGCAAAGGGCTGAGAGGCTACTTACCACGTTACATCCACCAACTCTTGCAAAACCGCACCTTTGTGGTTAAGGTCAGCGACACCCTGTCACCATCCTCTCCTCAAGAAATGGGCGTTTGTCCTAGGAAGCGTCCTCAGTGTCACTCTTTTAATACTCAAAATCGACCAGATAGCAGACATTCTCCCGCGCGACGGAAGATTGCTTTCATCACTATACGTGGACGAATTACAAATAAGCTAAAGGCACCCGAGCCTCATAACAATTCAACAGGAACTCCAAAAATGTTTAAACTTAGTTGGGAACTGGGCCTCATTAAACGGTTTCCGATTCTAGCCCACCAAAACGAAAAGCATGCACTTCACACATGTGCCTGGCTTACACCTGAAACCAGCCCTAACGCTGAACAACACTCCGCTAGTATACGAGAAATCAATAAAATTCCTCTGTCTTGTGTGGGACCCTAAACTCACATGGCGACCTCATATTGCAGCCCCTGGAGACTCGCTGCAAAAAAGCATCCGTACTTATCCTCTCTGTAACATCCTTGAAATTTGGAGCCTACGTATACCCAACCTTTTCTTTACGATTGGACAACTTGCTGACCTCGCTGAACATCAGTCGCAAAGCAATCAAGCCTTCGTTCTCCTATCAAATTCTTCAAATCAACACACCAACGTGGATGATCAGCCCACCGCTGGTCAACCTAGATTTGCAAACGTACCTCAAAACAACAACCCCAACAAACACGTACCACCGAGAATTCTCACGACTACATGATGAACTGTACTCTGAGCACCGCCATATATACACTGACGGCTCCAAAACATCGGAAGGAGTGCGAGCTGCCGCCGTAGGGGATTGGACCTCACACTCGGCCACTCTACTCCAAGAGGCTTCTGTATTTTCTGCAGAGCTGCACTCATTCGAATTGGCCACCTCCATTACAAAAAGTGACCGCCTCCCTAAAAGTGTTATATTTTCAGACAGTCTGAGTGTTCTCACCCAGTTGAAAACTCTGCACTTTGACCAAGCTGCTCATAGAAAAATGCAGCACGACCTGTTCACGATGTCCGAGGCGGGCCAGGCGGTCGAGCTCTGCTGGATTCCTGGAAACGAGGGCGCAGATTCCCTCGCCAAACGAGTATCTACGCAGCATAAACAATTCATCTCCATGCATTACCGAGAATGGCTCCCAGTCATCAACTCGCGTATAACATCACGATGGAACGACTCCTGGCAACAGAGTGGACAAAAACTGCTTGCAGTTAACCCATCCGTGGGAGAGTGGGACGCCAGGTTTTCTAATAGGGGAGACCAAGTGTTCATTAACCGTCTATGCACAAGACACACGTGGATAACCCACAACCACCTAATGGACGTAGACCTGGGACCGGATGTAGCACCATGCTCCTGTTGCCACCAAGTGGCAATCATTGTGAAACACTAACTTACGGATTGTGATGCACTCGCAGCAGCCCGACAAGCCTTCTTGAGCCTCCCATGCAACCTGCAACGCCTGCTCACAGAAACGGAACACCGAAAAAAAAAGATTGCTTTTGGAAAGCACATAAGATTGTATGAAGCCGTGTGAAAGTAACGAAGTCGGAATCATCTCTGATCCCGAACTCGCTGTCCTCCCTGCGTATTAATTGAAATTTTTAACTTTTAACTTCGTGCACGAAGCTGTGCAGAATTAACGAATCGTCGTGCCCTACGGGGGAGCACTCAGTGACTGCACGTTGGAGCTCCGGTGGAGAACAGAGGAGGCTGCTACTACTCCTATACGTTAAATCTACTTTGTATCTGCGTTGAACCTACTTTGTGTCAGCGTTCAACCTACTCTGTATCTGCGTTCAACCTACTCGTGTGCCTACGTTAAACCCACTGTGTCTACGTTAAACCCACTGTGTCTACGTTAAACCCACTGTGTCTACGTTAAACCTACTCTGAATCTACGTTGAACTTACTCTTAATCTACGCTGCACCTACTAAGCGACATTTCAATTGCCCTACGGGGATCTGCATTAACTTCGCGTCAGGACTCCGGTGGAAAGCGGAAGCAACTACTTCTACTAACTAGAGAGAATATACCAACAATAACGTTGGGGGCGCTTGCGGGGGGCTGTAGCAAATGTCTTTTGAAAGTAAAGGTAAATGAAATCGATTGGAGATTTTGTGTCGTGGATTCCGATTATATTCTTGAAGAAAAGTAGCAGGTTCGTAGGACAGGAACAGTTGTGTCTAAAGCCATACTGAGAGTCGCCAATCAATTTGTTTGATTCTAAGAATTCTGTAATTTTATCTGTTATCAAACTTTCCATCAACGGAAATTCCCAGGACACTTTTTGTCCCCTTTTTCCTAAAAATTTGGGTAACATTGGCCTTTTTCCATTTAGAGGGGCAGGTGCCATTTGTGAGAAATTGGGTGAAAATGTTTGACAACTGTTCGGCGATTTCGTTGCTAGTCTCTTTTAGAATTCTGGGATGGATTTGGTCTGGACCTGGAGATTTTGTGACTTTCATTTTATCTATATATTTGATAACTTCGGCGGGAGAAAAGTTTACTGTGCTGAGAGCTTTAATTTGTCTACCCGCTATGATTTCATCAGGATCAGGAATATCCTGATTCTCTAACGAAAATACAGAACAAAAGCATATATTCATTAAGTAGGACACTCATTTTGGTGTCATCCGTTTCTATCTCACCAACATCGTTTCGAGAGGACCAATTACAGAGCTTGATTTTTTTGCTCGAAATATAACTAAAAAATTATTTCGGATTAGTTTTAACATTGATGGCAATTTCATTTTCATAATTTTTTACTTTGGTTTCTGGACTCTCTTCTGCTGATGTTGTATTAATTTATGTCCCGTCGTCCTGTGGGTGTTTCTGTTTTATCGAGTGCTTGGCTTTCTTTCTTGACTGAAGGTGCTGCAATTCTACTTAGCAGTACTTGGGCTGATTGACTGCTGCTCGCATGTTTTTGCGCGGGATATTCTCACGTTCAATATTTTTAAGTGCAGTCAAGAAGTTCGCAGTTTGTTGACGATTTCAGCTCGAGCTATATCATAAAACGGATTCAGTTATGGTCGCTAGTTCAGAGTGGTTCGCTCAGTTTAACGTTCGTGACATGAGAGTCGCTTGCACTAGAGAGGAGGTCAAGAATATTGGTACCTCTCGTATGTGTCTTCACCATTTGAGTAATGAACTTATCGTCTGCAAAATCAATCAGACATTGGCCGGTGGCAATGCACTCGTCTGATTCCCAATCAATGTCAGGGATATTGAAGCCTCCAAGCACATCACTGTGTTGTGTTGTGACGACATCGACGAGGGCGTTGTTAAGATCGATATAATCTGCAACCTTTCTTTTTGGAGCACGATAGACGAGTGTGATTTGACATTTTATGTGTTTACTGACTACTTGGATCGATACCATGTCGTGTCCGCTGTTTGGAACAGTGACTTCCAATGTTTGCAGAGTGTTTTTCATGAGAAATAGCACCGTTGGATTCGTCCTAGTGTCTGTATTTGTGAATTCTTCACCAATCCCCACAGCTGTGTTAATGCGTCAGAAGCAAAACAAACGGGGAGTCGCACCACAAAATTCATCATAAAACATCTACAAAATTTGCGCCCTACAAGGAACTCTCAAAGAGTTGCGTCAGAGGTCAGGCGGACGTGACAGGTCCGACAAAGATGGACCCTTTAATCAAATTGAATCATAAAATTAATCTAAAAAGTGAAAATTAAAACAATTGATGAGACCACTGACTGCCAGTTTCCGTTGGCAAGGATCAAAGTTTTGGCTGATAAGGATGGCTCGGGTCGAAAGCAACCGATACGACTGGTCATTTTTGAGCGTCAAACTTTCCTCATTGTTCTGATAAGCGCAGTGCGACGGCATGGGAGGGGGTGTTGGGGCTTGTATGACGTCATGACGGATATGTTAGGGCATTTTGTAATTTTGAGTCATGTTAAGCCGTAAAGGGCGATATTGGGGCGTGTTGGGACGTGCAGAAACGTTTGAGGCGTTTTGAGGATAAGTATGTCCGGGATTATCATGTGCATGTTGGGAATTTTCCCACCGGCCCGTGTAGGCCCCTATATTAGACTTACACCACTGAGAAAATGAATACGGTCAAGCAGCCGCTCAAATAGATCACTTACCGACGTGATTTAATTGAGCCGGCAATAACTGGACACGACCTGACGCGCTCGACCGTATCAGGAGCGCCCCGGATCAGATCAATCAGCAGGGACGTTTCCACGATTAATGTTGGTATACTGGAGGTCCATGTGGTGCCCGAAACTTGACATGAATGTGTGAAACCTGTCACCTCTAGGCAGCCCCAGCTCGTAGCTGCTTCACGGTTTTATCCGGTGGGGGATCTGTCTGACTATGTTTTCTCTATGATCAGCAAGAGCAAGAGTTGTATTTGTTTAGGCACAGATGTGTCATCTTTTGACTGGGGAATGGTGATGAAAAGAGAGCAGAGTCTAGTTGGTGGTTTCAAGGATGGACCGGGTTCACAATCTTGAAAAAAATTGGTCCTATTCTTATCGAAAAGATGATTGAGAGGGAAGGGAGGGCCTTGTTTTTTCATGCTGATGGAGAAAGGATGCGGTTTGTGTACAGCATTTTGGAATGCGTGAGGCCGTGTTTTAAATTCTTTGAGTTGATGTGTGGGGGAGCAAGTTCAGAGGACCAGGCAGTGTTTGCTTGTGAAATGATTGGTCTGACTATTGTGTGCCGGATCACGTTTGATTTAGGTTTCGATTTGGGTGTTGGTGTTGTAGGTGTTGTAAAGTGAACTGGAGAGGGCGGAGCCCTTGGGCACACCATTGGTCTGATGGTATGGTGTGAGTGTTGGGTAGTAGGTTAACTTTTTTTTTTTGTAGGGGCGTGTAGGGTGTGAGTTTTTTTTTTTAAATATTTCTCCCAAATTGTATCTCATCTGGCACAAGATACGGCCAAATATACTGCGAGACGTAACACTCGTATCTCTTAAAATCTTGAAGAGATAACAGCGCGTATTTACGAGCAATGTACAGGGACGTAGCCAGGGAAGGGGGAGGAGGCAGCCACCTCTCCCTTCGAGGTCCTACAAAACAAAGGAATGTACAGGCAAGGTATCCAAGAGTTAGATTGTATAACTGTTCGTTCACGTAAAATTAAAAATCATCTCCCCGGCTGGAGATATTTTGCCTAAGCCCTTGGCAATGAACCCTTCATCCGGAATTGTTCATTGAAAAGTGCTCATTCCCTTCTTTTATCCTTTATTGTATTCCCTGTCTTTTCCATGAACCGAGTTATCAATTATACCAATGTATGTGATGTTTTCTATCCATTTTTTTCAAGTTTAACCCCACGCATTTAAATGGCAATGACCTAATTTTTAAGTCGATGGGCTTTTCAAAACTTTCAAAACCAAAGTGATGGAAGAAGATATGGGAACAACTCCATGTATATCGGATATACAATGGCCATCTAAATTAGGTATCAGACGACACAGCAGCTACGAAATAACAAATGTCGACAGTGCTCAACAATTCCCCAATTATTGACCACAATGACTATCTAATTTCTATATCAGACCACAATCGTTCAGTCGGGGAAGTGTTTGTTTACCATAGTACTTTTCGTTTTGTAACTTCTGAAGTGGTCCTTCTTTGTGAAGGCGAAACGTCGACTTCGAGATGATGTAATTTTGATATTTTTATTTTGGGTACAATTTCATTACATATTAACACTTTCGACAAAAGTTTCCACTAATCTCAGTCCATTTTTGTCTACTTTTCTTCTCGTCTACTAATTTTCAAATACTTGATAACCTTTGTGTTATATAAAATTTACACCAATCCCTCACCGCAACATTGTAACAGACATCACTCCTAGCAATCTCACCTGCACTCATCCTAGCATTCTCACCTGCACTCATCCTAGCATTCTCACCTGCACTCATCCTAGCATTCCCACCTGCACTCATCCTAGCATTCCCACCTGCACTCATCCTAGCATTCCCACCTGCACTCATCCTAGCATTCCCACCTGCACTCATCCTAGCATTCCCACCTTCACTCATCCTAGCATTCCCACCTGCACTCATCCTAGCATTCCCACCTGCACTCATCCTAGCATTCCCACCTGCACTCACCCTATCATTCCCACCTGCACTCATCCTAGCATTCCCACCTGCACTCATCCTAGCATTCCCATCTGCACTCATCCTATCATTCAAACCTGCACTCATCCTAGCATTCCCACCTGCACTCATCCTAGCATTCCCCCCTGCACTCCTAGCATCCCTAATCCTATGTATATCATTCATTTTAGATTATTTCCTCGGCATTCGATACCACCCCTCCCTTCTCCCCAGCCTTCATACCACCTCTCCCTATCACAACATTTCCTCCTTCTCAGCATTTCCAGCAGCCCTTCCTACCTCCTCTACTTGTCCCCCTATTCCATGTTGCGCCTTGTTCTGGAAAACCGGCACTGGGATCTCGTCCCTGTTATCTCGTCCCTGCACTCTCGCCCCTGCCATCTCGTCCCTGCCATCTAGTCCCTGCCATCTAGTCCCTGCCATCTCGTCCCTGCCATCTCGTCCCTGCCTGCCATCAAGTCCCTGCCATCTAGTCCCTGCCATCTCGTCCCTGCCATCTCGTCCCTGCCATCTCGTCCCTGCCATCTAGTCCCTGCCATCTAGTCCCTGCCATCTCGTCCCTGCCATCTCGTCCCTGCCTGCCATCTAGTCCCTGCCATCTAGTCCCTGCCATCTAGTCCCTGCCATCTCGTCCCTGCCATCTCGTCCCTGCACTCGCCCCTGCCATCTCGTCCCTGCCATCTCGTCCCGGTTATCTCGGCTTTGATATCTCGGCTTTGATATCTTGACCTTGATATCTCGGTCTCGATATCACGCCCCTGATATCCCAGTCCTGGTAACTCGGCCTTGGTAACTCGGTCCGGGTATCTCTGGTCTGGAATCTCTGGTCTGGAATCTCTGGTCTGGAATCTCTGGTCTGGAACCTCTGGTCTGGAATCTCTGGTCTGGAATCTCTTGTCTGAAATCTCTGGTCTGGAATCTCTGGTCTGGAATCTCTGGTCTGGAATCTCGGGTCTGGAATCTCGGGTCTGGAATCTCGGGTCTGGAATCTCGGGTCTGGTATCTCTGGTCTGGAATCTCTGGTCTGGAACCTCTGGTCTGGAACCTCTGGTCTGGAACCTCTGGTCTGGAACCTCTGGTCTGGAACCTCTGGTCTGGAACCTCTGGTCTGGAACCTCTGGTCTGGAACCTCGGGTCTGGAATCTCGGGTTTAGAACCATGGGTCTGGAATCTCGGGTTTAGAACCATTGGTCTGGAATCTCTGGTCTGGAATCTCTGGTCTAGAATCTCTGGTCTGGAATCTCTGGTCTGGAATCTCTGGTCTGGAATCTTTGGTCTGGAATCTCTGGTCTGGAATCTCTGGTCTGGAATCTTTGGTCTGGAATCTCTGGTCTGGAATCTCTGGTCTGGGATCTCTGATATGGAATCTCTGATATGGAATCTCGGGTCTGGAATCTCGGGTCTGGGATCTCGGGTCTGGAATCTCGGGTCTGGTATCTCGGGTCTGGAATCTCGGGTCTGGTATCTCGGGTCTGGTATCTCGGGTCTGGTATCTCGGGTCTGGTATCTCGGGTCTGGTATCTCGGGTCTGGT
>SDVV010015123.1:0-14611 GCA_016164225.1 Gammarus roeselii
CAGTGCTGTTCATTTTGATTGCTGGCGCGCTGAGGTGTACTGCCTCCCATGCCTGCGTGCCCTGTTGGCGGGGCTGTTGGGGCTGTGGGAGGCTGCAAGGGTGAGATACAAGGGTGAGATAATTAGTTCAGGATGTAGAGAAATGATTTGCAGTGTTGTTAAGTTTACAATTATTGAAGAAAAACTTTGTTTTGCTTGGTGAAATCTGAAATAAAACATTTTGATCGTCAAGTATGACTGCAGCAAAAAACGAGCAGCAAAAAGACCTGTCAGACCTAATATTTCACGTAACAATTTATTTAAAGCATTAGCTAGTTTTATACTAATATAGTCATGCTCTTTCTTTTGCTAGCTACTCTGAAACTTTTAATTTGAGTTTCAGTGCTTGACTTATGTAGGTGCAGGGAATCAGCTCTTTTGGTGCAGGGAATTGCCTTGATTAGGTGCCATAGCTTGCCACACATATTTTTGTAAATAATATTTTTGGTTGATGATAGAATGTTGAAACTTACGGTGCTTCATGGTCATAATAGTAGCTATACAGGCAATAAATACAAAGTTTATCAGCCGCATACTTTTTTTGAGTCATTTCAAAGTATGCAAAAAATGCGGCGAGTCACCCCAGTCGACGCTACACTGAAAATTTCAATGCATGAAGATTACGATGGATACAAACTTAGAAATTTCAACACCGACATTTATGCAGGATTTATCTGCAGTAAGCCCATGGTTTTCCAAAAGGGTCTACACCAACACATCTGACATCTCACACCTGCTCTACAAGGGAGCCAACTGAAACTTGCCTCAGTCTCTGGTGGTGATGGACCTCCTGATTTTATGTAGCGTCGACCGAGGTGATTCTCCGCGGTCGGCAACACAAGGTGACTTCTCGCACCCCTTTTTTGGACACCAAAACATTGGAAAGATCATTATTTGACTACGGGACTTGAAAAAACAGGTCTTTGTTGGTAAGGATCAGCTACTTGAAGAAATTGAATAGGCGCATAGAAGTTATAAAAAATCGCCAGAGTGAAGGTGTGTTCTTCAGGTCCCTGATAATTTTGGTTTGGAAAAATTGCTGTTCGGCAAACATTGATGCTGTGACTAAAGTTTCCATTGGATTAGGGCCAAATTTGGTGGTGATACTCAGAATATGTTGTAGTGTGTTGCGTAAGAAAGATTTTGAAAATAAATGTAAACTTTTGTGGATAAATACGAATATACAACTGCGGGGAATCACTCGGGTGAAAAAACTATTTGGGGGGAGGGGGGATTCCCCGCAACTATTTTGTTAATGAATATCCCCATTTTTCTTCAATGAAAAGTAATTGAATGTAATTCTTCACACATATGACATCTGGAAATAAATGACTCAAAATAATGATACCACCGCTGATTTAAAAATGCGTAACTAATTTTATAATGACCCAATGTTTATACCTCATGGTGATAAGTCTAGGCCTAAGTGTCGACTTGAGTGTTTCACCCACGAAAAATATTTTTTCATTATATTTTCATATCAAGATAACAATACCTTATATAGCATGCCTTGTATTCATGTTAATGCAGTTAGTTTGCTATAGAATTGAAGAAATAAATTATTTACAGTTCAGGATGTGGAGAAATGTCTCCCAGTAATGTTTGTTTGCAATTAGATGAACTGAAAAAAATAAATGCTTTTGACAGTCAAGTATGAATGCAGCAAAAGAGAAGCATCAAAAAGACCTGCCAGACATGATATTTTACTTACCATTTTATTTTAAGCAACTGATATAGCTAGGTACTAATATAGGCATGCTTTTTCTATTGGTAATGGCATACTTTTAATTGGCTTTTCAAGTATTGATATATGGGGTTTGCAAGGAATCACCCTGTTTGGTGCGAGAAATCACCCCAAAATGGGGGCCATTGCTTTCCGCACCATTTTCATGAAAAAAAAAATTGTTGATGAAATGTTGAAACTTGCGGTGCTTCATGATCATAATAGTGTTATAAGCTTTTCTTCAAGGTTGTCAAAATAAGTAGAAGGTTGGAATGATAACACTTCTTATTTTATAGTATTATTTTGAGTTATGAACATTGTGACAGGTAAAACGTATAATTCTGAAACAAGCATGATAAATGATTTTGATATTAAGACACTACAAAACAAAAAGTGTATTGTGTAGATAATCAAATTGAACAGTCAAAGAACAAAGGAGAAAGGCAATGTAATGACAAAAAAGGAGAAAACCCACTCTGTATGAAGATACAAAAAAAGACACATAAACACTGGAGGAAATATTACACGCATTTAAATATGAAAGTATTTAGCTATCAGGTATCACATAGTAAAGTATCACACAGTCAACAAAAACCTATGGAACACTTATATAACAGCTTCGGTCGACGGTCTAAAGGAGCGCACCTCCTCCCAAGCTGTTTTTTTGATGATGGTCTGTTCCTAACTGAGCTGGAGGCCATTTTACCCTCGTTTGAATACTCAGTGGGCGCATGATAAAGTACGCCTGGCATAAGCCAAGCTAAGCCAGCACCAAATGTGAGCAACGGTGGAGCATTTGTGCTTCTGAACTGCAACTCAGATGAGACCTACAGCCACAATGTCTTGTTCGAGCCTATAAATTTGTACAAACAGGGTGATCGATACACCGTACTCAATCAATATCTTCTAACACAAAATAAATATACAGTATGGTTTTTGAATGCAGAAATGTTTGATGGAAGAGGGCAGTTGCAAGTTTGCGGTTAAATATCTACAAGCTTGCGTTCCTTTTTGTTAGAAGGAAAGTATCACAAGATAGCCCGTCTTTAGTTTAATTAGCTATCACTTACGCGAGAAGGAAATTCCCTTACCCCTCAAGTTACGCTAAAGTATGAATCAGGAAACACAAAAATTCCCCCCAGTGGCCATGGCAATGGTATGCTCAAGACAGGCCCCTGAGCTGGCAATAGCTGGTGCAGCCATTAATCAATCTGTGAGTGGACTCCTTGAAGAGGGAAACATGCCACACACACATGTGGGCAGGCAATGAAATGAAAGAACAGCACGATTTAGGGAAGAAATGAAGAAAAATGGCAAGTGTTATAACAATGGTAGCTTTACACACCGTAAATACAAAGTTTCTTGGCCACGTACTATTTGAGTTATATCATAGTATGCAGAAAATGCGGGGAGTCAACCCGGTCGATGCTGATCTCTGTGAAGGGTCTACTGTAAACATCAAATAATTAGTTTGGTCTCCAGAATTTGTTATAAAAGAAGAGAATGATAAGAAATTAGTTGCAGAAGCATCAGAAATTATATAGCTTTGCTATTCTAAAATTGTTTGGCATCTAGATATCTCTAGATGTTTGTAGAAGGTGCATGATGAGTTACAACAGATTGAAAATGTTGAGAATTAATCTCCATCTTTAGCCAAATCTGTTGCAACAATTGTTAAGGACAACAAAAATTCAAAACCAGTCTTCTGTGCAATTGCTATGAAAGTGCTGCTCAACACTTGGCTAGATTCAATCCAAGATTTCAAGACCTTGCAACAGAGTTGGCTGTATCCAACCTACTTGGAAGTGACTGGATGCTCAGAACAGCTGGCTCCATGTCCTTAATGAGTAAGAATATAAAGTGGGTTGGATCTGTGTCAGAAAGCGTTGGATACTGTTCACTCTGTTACAAGGTCTTGAAAGCTTGGATTGAATCCTGACAAGTGTGCTCAGCAATGAGCAGCACTTTCAACTACCAAAGTCGGCTTTATCCAACCTACATAAAAGTGACAACTCCCTGAACAGCAGGCTCTGTGTAATCAAATGAGTAAGGATACTGAGTGGGTTGGAACTGTCAGAAGTGGGTTGGAACTGTCAGAAGTGGGTTGGGGACAGTTGACTCTGTTGCAAGGTCTTGGAATCTTGCATTAAATCCATGCAACTGTGTTGTACTATGCTTTAATAGGGTTGCATTGACTTTGATGCTCTGGTTCTAGATACCCAGTTGTGCCTTCAAGATAAAGATAATCACTGCACAAGGGCTCAGGATAAGTCTTGCATTCCACCATCACATTGGCATGGGGGCTGTTGAAGCCAGTGGGTTGGCAAACTGTTAATATCAACTGCCTGTAGGTCCCCAGATTTATTGCTGTTCTTATATGATGCACATATTTTCCCACCTAATGAGTATGCATCCTGCATTTGGAGCATTGGAGATTGTGGTCACTGCTGGCTGCTTGGATCTATTCAGCAAGGTTGTACTGATTTTGATGCTCTGATGCCTGTTAACCAGTACTTCCTGCAAGGTAGAGCATTGCAGTTTGTCATTGCATTAGATGATTTGAGTGTCAGTGTGGATGCAATTTGGATTCCACTGTCATATTTGTGTGTTGGGTTGACAAACTATATGTTGAGAGTTTTGGAGACAGACTAATCAAACGTCTGCAGGTCCTTGTTGTTATAATTGTGTGCATTAAGGAAATATGAATCAGAATCGTTGATGAACTTTCTGATATGGACTCAGTAGTTTGTTGAAGGACCTGGATTTGTTTTCTGGCAAAGATTGACACTATGAGAGCAACCTGATGAAATACAAGATAATTGTATGTGGTAATTTAGAGGATTATTAAGTGTGTTTTTCATTGCTCCAAGAGTTGCTACTCCTGGGAATTTCTGAAGTCTTGTGTTCCCTTAAGACAGACTGGGGAACTAGGGGGCAGCAGGTGGGCTTGCCGGACACAGCAGGCTAGTAGGGTTTGCCTTGTGCAGCCCCCAATGCCCCACTGGCATCTCAAACTTGGCTGCACGAGATGACTGGAAACAGCTCGAGAAGCAATGACTGAGGGAAACTCAACCCTGTGCGGAGCACGGGGGTCAAACAGCCCCCCCCCCCCTCCCTGTGCAACCCTAGAAAAGTCAGCATCCTAAGCTACAACCATCACACCAGCCTCACATGACAAAGCTAGGTCAGACAGATCTAATATGATCAGGCAATAGGTCGACCCAAGAGAAGCTGGCCACCTGCCAGTGGTGAGAGGCTAAGCTGTATCGCCTCACGATACATTGAACCAACTGCCAGCGCAGTGTGACAGGAGAGCCCTGTCCTAATACACCGGTCTCTGGTAGGGCAGGGACAGCTGAACTATGGCCTCTCATCAGACTGCGCCCCACCCCCAACAATGAGGTCGGGGGGGGGGAGAGATGAGATCCTGCAACAGTTACAGAACCAAGGTGATCCTCTGCAGCACATATAAACCCATTTGGTGTCTGTGTGTGACTGAAGAGAGTTTCACACAGCAAGTCCTTCCCCCCCCTCCCGAGGGACTCCGGGAGGTTCACTTCAAAGCCAATTGAAGGATGGGCATAGATTGCCTTTCAAGATCTCTAGTTCCTTGTGACTCATTCTTTTGATACCATACCAACTGTTGGTCCTTCAGCAAGAGATGTGTTGATTTATAGAATAGCTTGCCTGTTGTGATAGTGCTGTTGACAAATTGCTCACCATATGCAAGCCTTTGAACAATAGAGTTTTAGATTTTGGCAAGCCTGATGATGTTTTAATTAGCAAGTAATAAATTATACATGCATACTTACTCTTCATGTTTTATGTTGTGACTAATTAAATTGATATGTGGTCATTTGAATGCAGTGCATTTTTTTGGATTTTATTGTGCTCTAACATTCTGGGGGTCTGTGGCCTTTGTGCTTCCTGTCCTGTTTTGCCCTCTGGCATTGCAGGTGTGTTGTGTTGGGCAGTCATGAGGTCACCAAGGTGAAAAATCTGCTGATGTCTTCAATTAGGCATTTGCACATCTGTGAATGTTGAACTTGGTCATTTGATCACTAGGTTGCATGGTGTGACCTCAGTTAGGCCACACAGCAGCTTTCCTATAGCTTGGCTTATAGCACAGTCCCTAAGTTATATATATTTGCATATCTCTAGAAAGTATTTTAGATTAATTTTGCAGAAAAATTCAGCTAAAACAAATTTCTAATGGACCCCTTAATCTAGGTTGAAATGAGTCGAAATTTTGCTTAGGTGAAGATTGGTGAAACTTTGATTTTCCCTAAGCAAAAGTCAGCTGAATGATCAGCTCTCACTCCATTCTAAAGTTGAGCAAGCATATTAGATTTGAATGTCCTCCCAATTCCTATTGATGAAGACTTGCTATTTCACACTGTTTCATCAACTATCAATTTTTCTGTAAAGCATCACTCTAGGGGTCACTTGGGTAGAAACCCTGGGTTAATTGTTTAGCATTACCTCATCTTATAGCTTACTTAAATTGGTGTTATCTTTTTATTTGTGATTTCTGCATTTTTCTACGGTTGTATTTTTTTCAGTGACTATCTCTTCAAGCTGCTGTTAATAGGTGACAGCGGTGTTGGAAAGTCATGCTTGCTGCTCAGATTTGCCGTGAGTATTGTTATTAGAGGAGAAGTAGCTATCGAGTTAACTCATACAAAATAGAGCTGAACAACATCAAAAACTGTAGTTGGTGGAAATTCATGTTATCTTGCAATATAGATGAGAAATGGTAGCTTCAACTTGCTATCACTTCTACTTTGCTGTATTCTAACCCTTGTTTTTCTGTTTCAGGATGACACCTATACAGAATCCTACATCAGTACTATAGGAGTAGATTTTGTGAGTATTTTTCTATTGTAAATTCCATTAGGCATACACTAGCTAGCTTTAAAGACTGTTTTTGATTGCGCCCAAATTATTTGTCTAGTCATGTAGCTACCATACAACTTGGTAGGTTCAGTCTTGCCATATATATATAATGCGCTAGTTATTGAAGTTTCAGCTGAATGTTGTGTTGTATAAACATACAGCTGCTTCTATTTCATTTACTAGGAGGAGGGCTAAGTTAGGCTAACACAGAGGGGGAAGGCGCTCAATCTCCCCACCACAAGATTGCCGTGTCTTTGCCCAGGCTTGAACTTGCAACATGCAGCACCAGAGGCTGGCACTGCAGTTGAATATGCTAACCATTTGGCCATGGCGTGTGTGTGTTGTATGTCATTCAAAATTGTTTTCTTAAAACCCCAATACCAAAGAAGTATTTGTCTGTACATTGTAGCTAACACTGGACAAAATTTCCAACCCACCTCTTATTTGAATAACATGGATAGAGTTGTCAGAGGGGCTTTGGGACAAGAGTTGGAGTGGTTGGGAAGCAAATGGGCGGAGTTAGCTCTGGGCACTGGTGACAGACATGAAGATGTTGTGTGAGACTGGTATGAAAGCAACAAAAGGATTGCATGATGGTTATTTGTCACAATTGGTCCCTAAGGGGCTGACACCTGTCCATGAGAGTGAAAAAGACAAGTGGATTTAATGTTTTCAAGATTTATTTGTGAGGGATGGCCAGATTGATGTGGTTGAATGTTTTCAAGATTAATTGTTTGAGTGATGGGAAGGGATAGGATCATTAATGACATGTGAAGAAGTTGAAGGACTGTGTAAATGCGTGTTCTCATAGGTGGTTTGCACCTATAGAATAGATAGGTGATGAGAGCTATTTAAAAGGGTGATAACAGATGCGTGCAAATGTTGTTAGCTCGAAGGAAGACTGATGGTTGGATTCACAGCCTAAAGCTGGCTTCAAGGAAGACGTCTGTCAGTGTGGGGGCTGCTAGAGTGGATGCTATCAATGGTCCTGATCAAAGCATGATTGAAATGGATCAGTTTTGATGTGAAACCGATGCACTTTTTTTGCCTTTGTCTATCTTGTGGTGGAATGGTATAGATGTAGGTGTTGAGGACCTACATCTATACCATTCCATAGTAGGGTTAACCTGTGAAAGCAGTTGGGACCCTGCTACTGACACTGAGTCTGACCTTGCTCCTGGTCAAACTAGAGCTAAGTTATGGTGTGTTTGTGTGTGTTAGGTAGCTACATCTTGAATCAGCCACTTCCCTTTAGAGCAATTTGGCAGTGTCGGAGTAGTATCTGTGTCCTTCAGTCTTATTGGGACCAACACTTGTAGTAGCTACATCATTAAACTGTTTTTTTCTTGAACCTGCTCATTGTTGAAGCAGTCTTGAGCTCATCTTCTCTTGTGCCACTGCTTGCAATGTTGGTCTGCACTACTCAACTGGCTTATGCAAACATTTTATTTCTCAAATATCAGACCATGTTCATTATTTTACAAGTTACTGCCAATGCAGTGGGACATGATTAGTGATGGGACAATGCCAAAAATTTAGCAGATACCAATACCTAAGAATTGGTTGATAACGATACTACAGATAGCTACTAAAAATAGCCGATACTTGCCAATACCGATTCTTTTCCATAATTTTGATTAAATTTTTGCAGTATAAGTTTTCACTTTTGTAAAGCTTATGCCCACAGAGATAAAAAAAATCACTTTCAGTAAAGATATTCAGTGATTGACTATCCACAGATAATTATTGATTCATAAGTCAGCTAGGCACTTTGATATTGATACAGACTACAAAGACAGTATTCCTAAGTGAATCCTGTGGGACTTCAAATTGATAATCCCATTTCATTTTATAATATGATGTACCTATAATATAAGGGTAAATTACAAGCATATTATGACTCACAAACTAAATAATCTATGGGCAAATGAAACTGATCCTGTGACAGCATTAACGTAGATTAAATTATAAAGAATACTGAGAAATCATACTTCACATTGTGAACCAATTTTATGAAGTATTGAACTTTGAAGTGACTTTGAATGATTCAACAGTGCATTTGAGAGATGCATGGCGGGGCTTACAAATGTTTACAAGTGTAGGCAGACAACAACAGGCCTATTGGCCCAAACTAGGTTGCCATTTGTTAGCAAGAGGGTTAGTTCTGGAGTAGAGCGTCTTAGAGGCTTATTGGCCCAAACTTGGTTGCCTTTTGATAGCAAGAGGATTAGTTTTTAAATAGAAACATCTAAGAGAGCTTCGTGTGCCATTTCTGTATTTTTATAACAGGAAATGGAACGGCTTAGCTATTTATCGCCGATTTATGTAGAACTTATCGAGCCTGGACTTGATCGTTTCGATTGTATTGCTGTTAACAACATTCTTTGACAACTGGTGGTTAGGGAGTGAAACACTATTGAGGAAGACTGCATCTAAAAAGTATTTGCCAGTTAATTCACACTAAATTAGATGTAGAAAAAAAAAGATGAACATGTTGAGTATTTCCAAAAGTTATGCAAGTATGTACTGAAATTATGTGGTATTGTAGAGAAATTTATGTGGGAAAGTCCTACATAACTTTGGTGGAATTATTAACATAAAACTAGATTATCTCTGATTGCAATAGTATTTATATCAGTATATTACTATCATCACCAATGAACACATGCATAGTGTTAGTCTAATTCAGTTTACACACAGCCTGAATGTTGTAATTTGAAATTAGGGTGTATATCAATTAGTCATAATAATTTTATCACAAAACTACCAATGCATTTCTACATATTTTTTCTTTAATATAAACTAATATTTTTGTTTACTGTTAAATGCACATGAACATTTGGAAAATTATTTGAATTGTTTGAAAAATTACTGCATAATGCTGTTATGACACAAATATATTTCAAAGTATCGGCCAAGTAGCTATCAGCCATTCTTCACCGATACCATCAATAATGGCCGATACCCACCAAAACCGATACTTCGGCATATCACTAGACATGATTGTTTTGCTGTGGTGATTGAGTTTTTTAGCTGTTGGATAAATATTAATAATTTTTGGAACCAACCTTGTAAGAATAATTCTTTGTTAGCTACTTCTAAGGCAAAAGTATACAATTAGCAAGCTACATGCTTGGCTCATAACATTCTTGTTACAGATTTCATTGTTAGCTAAATATTTGCAGAACATATTTATTGTTTTTGTCATAGCTAGTCCACCTATTATAATGAAATGGTACATTTCCTCATCTCTTTGCAGAAAATCCGAACAATTGAACTCGATGGCAAAACGATCAAATTGCAGATTTGGGACACAGCTGGACAGGAGCGTTTTCGCACCATTACCTCCTCTTACTACCGAGGCGCTCACGGCATCATTGTGGTCTATGACACCACAGATCAGGTGAGACTGACTACCAGAGCATTTACTACAGTAACACTGTTGCCCACAACATCAACAACAAGGGAAGTTTTCTACTGGGATGTTTTGCAGCATCATAGTGTCCTAGAAAACCACCAACTATGAGTGAATTAGGGCCTAGGCGCACACAGCATCATTGTCAACATCACCACCCACAGGGTGAAACTTACTGCCTGAGTACTCATGGCATCATTGTGGTCTAAGACACCACTGACCATGCTTGACTCCTGCTGCCTTATCATATAGAGCATCATTGGTCTATGGCACCACCAAAAACGCAGACTCAGCTACCCAAATGCTGCCTACTGCTCTATAGTCTCACCAACCTAGTAAGCTTAATGTGTTCCAATCTTAGTGCATTTTGATGCAATTATTGTTACTTTGGCAAAGCGGTTCCTGAAGTGTATTTTTTTTGATAATTTTCAGATTGCATGGATAGAATGTTGCCTAGGTGTGCCTGTGGTTTTATAATGTGCAGAAAATGATGAGCTATTCCATTCACTCCTGCCTTACTTGCCATGCAGGGTCTTAGACCTTGTGAATCTACAATAGGCAATTACCCAACAAGACTGAATGCAGAGGGCAATGCTACACATACAACTTACAACAGATTGAAAGATTTGCATGTTGCTACCCTACTACAACGTCCCAACAAACATGCAGTTGAGAATTTACATCTTCTGTGATACATCAAGGATGTAGCATCATGAATTTGGTAGGCTGATGATTTTTTTTTCAGTAGTTTCCATCACATTAACCACTCCATTCAGTTTCATATTATTTTGGAGGCTGTCAAAATCAGTATTGTTGAGGCACATGAAGAGCACTGTTTCCTCCCTGGCATTGATCTGGTGATAGTTATTAGTCCCTCACACCTTGAACGCTAATCTCAATCTCTGTGTCGTGTAAGTTAGCTTTCTTCATAACTTGGCTAACTGTTGAAATGTGATATCTCAACAGCATTGGCTTATGAATAGTGGACTCCATTACCTTGTGCATTTTATGAAAGATTTAGATACATTGTATTGTGCATATTTAGCTACAAGGATTATACTGTACTGTACAGGAACAGGATTTGTTTGATATCTAATTATAAATTCTTCATTTTCGCCAAAGTAATATTCCTGTATCAACCTGCACATGTGACACAATTGCGAGTTCTAAATAATGTTGGTTGTTTCCACACGCATTGAGGTTCGAACCTATCGAGTTAACGATATTTGCGCACCTAGGCGAACCTAATCAGTAGGACTAGCGGCCACTACGAGGCAGTGCGAATGTTTGACGGTGTTGCAGGTAAAGCAACTCGTTCAGCACTCCGTTTTCCTCAATACAATAAGCGGTTGAATATAAAAAAAAAAAAAAAAACTTCATCGAGAGAGCTACGCTTGAATTTATCGTATGGGTTATAAAAGTAGAGGAATAACGCACGTGAAGAAATGAGAACCTGCCAAAATTGACGATTTCCAAGCCCTTCCAGGAATTTCACTATGACTAACGTCAGAACTCGGTGGAAATGAACCTCTTGATCTGAACTATTCCATGCCTAGGTCATCAGTTTCACGATTTCTTGTTTAGGTAAAGTATCTCAACATTGCTCTATACTTTATTATTGATAGTGTTATGTAATGTGCAGGAATCTTTCAACAATCTGAAGCAGTGGCTGCAGGAAATCGACCGCCATGCATGTGAAAATGTCAACAAGTTGCTCGTGGGCAACAAGTGCGATCTGACTCACAAGAAGGTGGTGGATTACCCCACGGCCAAGGTGGGTAGGTCAGACAGTGTACTGCGCCTCACGTGTGGTGATAGTTTCAAGATAACCATATTCCTGCGCGATGCAATGAATGGACCGTTACTGCTTTATTGCAACGACGATTATGTTTGCTAGATATTGCTACTGTGAGACGCAACCATTATCTTGCACAATGCAATGAACAGACCGTTACTGCTTATTGCAACGACGATTAGTTTTTACTTGATATTGCTACTCTGAGACGCTACCATTATCCTGCGCATTGCAATGAATAGACCGTTACTGCTTATTGCAACGACGATTATGTTTGCTAGATATTGCTACTCTGAGACGCTACCATTATCCTGCGCAATGCAATGAACAGACCGTTACTGCTTATTGCAATGACGATTATACAGATACAGACACTAGGCCGCATCCTCCAGGAAGGGGGGTGGCCGACGGCAAGGCGCACCTCACACAACTTAGCTCACACAACTTAGCCCTTTTGTGCTAAAGGGTCCGGCCGGTAGCCCCCAACTTAAACTCAGGGTCCCGAGTGCAGTCCGAGGAACCGTTGTCAGCAGCAGGGCCCGACAGTTTTCACTGGTTTACCCCCGTCGCGTCATAAGAGCCGGGCCCCCCCCACCCACGACCATCCCGACAGTGGGGTGCAAAGGGCGGAAAAACACATCAGAGCAGCATCAAAATCAACCATTCTCTACTCACGCCTGTTCATTGCACGCTCTCTTGCCACCTCCACATTCATGTCTCTCCTTCCCAAAGCCTGTTTTACACCATCCATCCACCCAAACTTCGGTCTACCTCTGGGCCTGCGACCACTAGCCTCGGCATTCATCACCCTTTTCACCAATCTCCCTTCATCCATCCTCTCCATGTGCCCGAACCATCTCGGAACACGCGAATCCACTCTGTCCTCCAACTTCTTCACCATCCCTGTTCTGTTTCGAACCACTTCGTTGGTGATCCGGTCTCTCAGCGTTACTCCAGCCATGCTCCTCAAACATTTCATCTCGAAAACATTCAACCTTCTTCACTCCTTTGCGTTCACCCCCCAAGCCTCAGCTCCGTAGAGCACAGTTGGGACAACAACACCCTCATACAGCCCTCTCCTTGCTCCCATCCCCAACGTCCTACAGCTCATTACACTCTTTAGTGCACCCAACACTTTACATCCCTCCTTCACTCGCGCCTTCACTTCAGTTTCCACTAGTTCAGTTTTCTCCACATGGGAGCCCAGATACTCGAAACACTGAACTTCCTTGAAGAGCTCTCCATTTAGGGTGACAGTCCTCGAGCATCTCATTACTTTACTCTTACCCACGTTCACTCGGAGCTTCCTCCTCTTACACACTCTACCAAACTCAGACACTAGCCTACATAGCTTCTCCTCCGAATCCGCAACCAGGGCCGTACCATCAGCAAATAGCAACTAACTCAACTGCCAACTCCACCCATTCGCTTCCAACAGAGTTCCAAGTCACGACCCAGCACACTCGCGTACACCTCCCTGACCACTCCATCCATATAGAGGTTGAACAGCCAGGGAGACATCACGCAGCCTTGTCTCAGTCCCACTTTCACACTGTGAACCAATCACTCACCTCTCTCCCACTCTGACACATGCTCGGCTGTCAGCATAAAAACTCTGCACTACTTTCAACATATGTCCGTCCACTCCATACAAACGCAACTCCCTCCACAGCCCTTCCCTGTCAATTCTGTCGTATGCCTTCTCCAGATCCATGAAGGCCCAGAACACATCCTTTCCTTTGGCAAGGTACTTCTCACAAACCTGTCTCGCTGCAAAAATCTGATCGGTACACCCTCTACCACTCCTAAAGCCACACTGTTCCTCTCCAACTGTGCAGTCCGTACTGTCTCTAATCCTTTTGATCAGCACTCTCTCGTACAACTTACCAACAACACATAACAGACTGATACCTCTCAAGTTGCAGCATTCATTTTTATCTCCTCAGCCCTTATATAGCTGAACAAGGCAGGCACTGCGCAACTCACTCGGTACCACGCCTGCCGCAAAACACAAGTTCAGTTACCTCACCAACCATTCGACAATCGTTACTCCACCCTTCTTCAGGCACTCGGTCGCAACTCCATCCAAACCAGGGGCTTTCCCTGCTTTCATCACGTCCACCACCTCCTGTACCTCTTCCCTGGTAATGTCCGCAAGAAGTCTTACTCCCAAAACTGGCATCCGAGCACCACCACCCACAGCAACAATGTCAGCCTCTCTGTCATCCTCGACATTCACCAACTCATCAAAATACTCGGCCCACCTCTTCCGTACATCACCACTTTCCAACAACAACAACTGGCCGTTTTCATCTTTCACCACTTCCCCCTTTCCGGTCTCTCCCTTTCTCACCCTGTTCACCTCTTTCCAGAACATCTTGTTGGTTTCCTCAAAATTCTGGCACAACCGTCTGCCCCACCTGGCATCAGCGTCTCTTTTCGCTTTCCTCTCCACCCGCTTCACCTCTCTTCTCCTCTCTTTGTACCGTCTACAAGCCACCTCCGACTTCACCTGCATCCACTCCTCGAACGCACATCTTTTCCGTGCCACCGCCAGTTTGGAATCCTCGTTCCACCACTCGCAGCCTTTCCTCCTGCACCCTCCCACACGGCGCGCACCACACACCTTTTTCGCACATCTCAGCAACGCATCCCTTAACGTCTCCCTTTCTTCCTCCACATCTCTCAGGTCCTCTCCTCTCACGTTGTCATATTCTTCCTTCAACGCCTGCTGGAACTCCTC
>SDVV010015124.1:0-14610 GCA_016164225.1 Gammarus roeselii
TGACGTCTTCTAGCGATGCCACTTACTGACGTCTTCTAGCGATGCCACTTACTGACGTCTTCTAGCGATGCCACTTACTGACGTCTTCTAGCGATGCCACTTACTGACGTCTTCTAGCGATGCCACTTACTGACGTCTTCTAGCGATGCCACTTACTGACGTCTTCTAGCGATGCCACTTACTGACGTCTTCTAGCGATGCCCCTTACTGACGTCTTCTAACGATGCCCCTTACTGACGTCTTCTAACGATGCCCCTTACTGACGTCTTCTAACGATGCCCCCTGACAGCGTGAGTGGCAGGTCCGAAGAAATGTCGAGGAAGAATGGGAGACGCTCAGAGGTGCGTTGTTGAGATACACGAGAGACGTCGGGTGTGCGCCGCGTGGGCGGGTGCAGAAGGAAAGGCTGCGAGTGGTGGAACGAGGAGGTCAAACTGGCGGTGGCACTGAAGAGAAGAGCCTTTCCGGCGTTGTTGCATGCGAGGTCTGCGGTGGCCTATGATAACTATAAAGAGAAAATAAACGAGGTGAAGCTGGTGGTGAGGAGAGTCAAAAGGGAAGCTGATGCAAGGTGGGGCAGACTGTTGTGCCAGAACTAAAAGATATTCTGGGAAGGGGTGAAGAAGGTTAGTAAAGGAGAGACCGGAAATGATGAGGTGGTGATGGATGGAAGCGACCAGTTGGTGTTAGAGAATGGTGATGTACGGAAAGGATGGGCCAAGTATGTTGATTAGTGGTTGAATCTCGAGGATGTCAGCCAAGCTCACATTGTTTCTGCGGATAGTGATGCACTGATTCCGGTTTTGGGATAGACTTATTGCGGACATTACTAGAGGAGAGGTACGGCAGTCAGAAGAGGTGATGAAAGCAGGGAAAGCCCTCGGTTCGGATGGTGTTGCGACTGAGTACTTGAAGAGAGGTGGAGTAATGATGCTCGAATGACTGGCGAGGCTACTGAAACTGTGTTTTCTGACGGGCATGGTGCTGATTGAGTGATGCATTGCTGCATTGTTCGCTGTGGCTGGCGAGGCCACTGAAACTGTGTTATGTGACGGGCATGGTGCTGATTGAGTGCCGCATTGCTGCATTGTTCACTGTGGCTGGCGAGGCCACTGAAACTGTGTTATGTGACGGGCATGGTGCTGATTGAATGACGCATTGCTGCATTGTTCGCTGTGGCTGGCGAGGCCACTGAAACTGTGTTTTGTGACGGGCATGGTGCTGATTGAATGACGCATTGCTGCATTGTTCGCTGTGGCTGACGAGGCCACTGAAACTGTGTTATGTGACGGGCATGGTGCTGATTGAGTGACGCATTGCTGCATTGTTCGCTGTGGCTGGCGAGGCTACTGAAACTGTTTTATGTGACGGGCATGGTGCTGATTGAGTGACGCATTGCTGCATTATTCGCTGTGTAATGGCAAAGGAGATCAAAATGCATGCTGCAATCAAGGAGTTTCCGTTTTTCTATGTGTGGTGGGTAAATTGTACGGGAGATTGCTGATCAAGAGGATTAGAGACTGTATGTATGGCGCAATTAGCTAGGAACAGTGTAGCTTTTTCAGTGGTAGATGCTGTGCCTATCAGATTTGTGCAATAAGACAAGTCTGTGAGAAGTGCCGTGCAAAGGGAAAGGATGTGTTCTGGGCCTTCACGGATTTGGAAAAGACCTACGACAGAGCCGACAGAGAAGCTCTGCGTTCGTATGGAGATGGCGGAAATCTATTGAAAGCGGTTTGCGGATAATAAGGCACTGGTGGCAAAATCGGAGGAAAAGCTGTGTAGGCTTCTTCTCCGAAGGCACTGGGGGGTCGAGAGCAGAAAAGAGAAGGTTAAATGTTTTCGAACTGAAATTTTGATTGGCATGGCTGGAGTGACGCTGAGAGACGGGATCAATAACGACGTTGTTCGAATTAGAGCGGGGATGGTAAAGAAGGTAGAGGACAGTAGATTCGCGTGTTCTGATATGGTTCGGGGACATGGATAGGATGGATGAAGAGAGATTGGTGATAAAGCTGATGCAGGCGGAGGTGAGTGGACGTAGGCCTAAAGGTAGACTTACGATTTGATGAATGGATGATGTGAAGCAGGTGTTAGGAAGGAGACATGAGTGTGGAGGTAGCGAGAGAGTGTGCAATGCAAAGGCGTGAGTGGAGAATGGTTGTGAATGTTTGATTTTTTATGCTGCCTTGATGAGCTTTCTCAGCCTTGGCATCTCGTTGAGAAACTGAAAGGTCGTGATAGAATCGTTCAGTATCTCAGCGGTCCTATCACGACCCCTATGACGCGGCAGCAGTACACCAGTCACACTGTCGAGCCCTGCTGCTGACACTGAACTCGGATGGTACGCGTGTTCCCGAGTGTCTGTGGTGGGGTTTTCCGGGAGGCCCCTTTAGCGCAAAAAAACTAAGTTGTGTGAGTGAGTGTATGAGAGAAGTTGGAGGTGCACCTTGCTGACAGCCACCCCTTCTTGGGGGATTCGGCCTAGTGTCTGTATCTGAATAAGTCATCGAAGACAATCGGTCTGGTTTGCGCACGAGAGTTTATAAGATGATCCTCCTCATTACCCTTCAGCTCGTTCGGTAACATAGATCGTCAATTGTATCACACAAAAGGCAGAACATAATCGCAATGCTGATTAGCATATATTAGAAAACTTATATGCTGTCGATGTCGATGCGACCAAAGAGGGAAATTCATGAGGCGAACGCGTATCACGTTCAAATTTTTTATCCCCGCTTTGAATCGTGTTAAATATTGGAACGCTGTATCGATTGGAGTTCTTGTGTATCCTTATTTTCCGTGTTGTATCATGTTTCCCGTGTTGTTCGTAGCTGCATTATCTCGTGTTGCAGGTCAAGGGCATTGAAATGTTCGATTGTTTCTCCGTAGACTAACCTGCATCTCTGTCGGCTTTCTCGCTTCAAATGAACGCCGCTCCATGAACGCCGCTCCATGAACGCCGCTCCATGATGCTGGCAACCAATAAACTGTGGATTTTTAGAATCAAGACAAACGCGAGAGTTTTGGATTAGTCTCGATTACTTGATTCTTGAATACTTGATGGTCTAAACGGTATTTATTCGACGTGCATTGAAGAACCACGATATCATAATCTTTTTACTGCCTCTAAATTGTACAGGTAGGAAACTTTGTACCTGAATGTATTATCCAAATCTGATGAGCCGCGACTGAGAAATAACTTGGACGAGTTGAATCTTCCTGCAACATTCTGAAAAATTAACTGGTGTGGAGTCCTGAATATTCGACCCGAGAGACTATATCCCGACAGCAGTTTATTCTAATATTCATCTACGTTCATGACAAAAAACATGTGCTTGAACAACGTAAGTATAGGTTTTTTCAGAATAAGCCGTCATTAATATAGCGATAAAAACGTGAGGCATTTTTTTCTGAATGCTTTACTGGTGTTAACTGGTAGAATCTTCTTCCAGCCGGCGCTAGGAGGAAATGTCCTACCATAACTCAGCCCTTATATGTTAGTATTCACATCGTGGTCTTATTTCGAGGAAGTCTCCTTCTTAGCCACAGACCCGTACTATCAGACCGGTAACTGTCGCCCCTTGTTCAGCCAAAGGGCTTGTTATAGGCTACAAGGTACCTTCCTTACGGCCAGTCTGCAGATTCTGTCCACCGCACCCGTGGTCTGGCCTCCAAACGCCTTTCTTAGATTCAAGCTCTCCTATGAGAAGCAGTTGCAGGAGCAGTGGCCTCATTTGAGCAGGATAATAAGGCACGGTACCTTATGCTATCCTAATTGACGCAAGTCACCGTGAGGGGAGCGCAATGCTCTAAAGGCATTGCCTGCAATGCTACCTAACTGGCTCTGTCACTGGCAGCCAAGACGTCTTTCAATCAAATTAAAAGGCATGAGAACTACCTCCAAGGACGCTTCTGTGTCCATACCACCGTCTGAGTGTCCGTCGCTTTCGGTTGATTATTCGCCCCGTGACTGTTGGTTCTTAGAGCTGGAGTAAAATGAAGGAAATTGAGTGTTACTGATCTGCTAGACTTCAATAAGGTAAACATGTGGATAATATAGCGGTATTTGTGTGAGGGCAAACCACCTTGAAATTTGTGTCCTTGTTGCCGACGAGGAACATCACTTGTATCATCAGGAATTAATCCTGAGGAGTTAACACCCTGAGGTTGATCAGGCATGAATACCAGAATGAGTTCTATGTGTTGTTTTCATCTTCTTCTGAATTTAATTTTGTTGACTATTCTTGACAGTTAATTTGACATAATTGGCCTAAAATTGCTCTTTGGAACATCGAAATATATACGTACAGAAACAGACACTAGGCTGCATTCCCCAGAAAGGGGGGTGGCCGACGGCAAGGCGCACCTCACACCCTCATACGCTCACACTCACACAACTTAGCCCTTTTGTAATAAAAGGGTCCGGCCGTTAGCCCCTCAACTTACACTTTGGGTCCCGAGTGTTGTTGTCCCAACTGTACTCACGGAGCTGAGGCTTGGGGGGTGAGAGCAGAGGAGAGAAGAAGGATGAATGTTTTTGAGATGAAGTGTTTGAGGAGCATGGCTGGAGTAACGCTGAGAGACCGGACCACCAACGACGTGGTTCGAATCGGAACAGGGATGGTAAAGAAGTTGGAGAACAGAGTGGATTTGCGTGTACTGAGATGGTTCGGGCACATGGAGAGGATGGATGAAGGGAGATTGGTGAAAAGGGTCATGAATGCGGAGGCGAGTGGTCGCAGGCCTAGAGGAAGACCGAAGTTTGGGTGGATGGATGGTCTGAAGCAGGCGTTGGGAAGGAGAGACATGAATGTGGAGGTGTCGAGAGAGCGTGCAATGAACAGGCGTAAGTGGAGAATGGTTGTGAATGGTTGATTTTGACGCTGCTCTGATGTGCTTTCCTGCCCTTGGCATCCCGAAATATATACATGGTGCCCTTCAAATACCATGGCCTCAGCAGGTTGCTACCTGTCAGGTTGAATATAAAGTCAAGTAGAGTGGTGTATTAGATGTCCTTGTGACTCATAACTACAAATTCATGTACATCGCAATCTTCACTACTCATCACGTTATGATTCATTATACTCATCACGTTGTGGTTCATTATACTCACCACGTTATGGTTAATTATACATTATTCTTAACGGGGTTAACACAGAAATGAATGATGGGTTAAAAAACTACGCAAATTATTATGCTCGTCGAATGTAAATTAAGACGAAGGCACGTTTGAGGTTAACCCGCAATGGAAGAATTCATTAGAAAATAGAAAGGGATTCCTGTTATTAGTCTCATTTTATTAATCTTTCTGCTCTATGCATGACACAGCAGCCGAAGATAGAATATTAACGATACAAATGGCGAAACTGACGGTTCAATTGATATTGCTAAGCATGATGTTGACCCTTTGCTGGTTTGCTTGCTTTCACTTTCCCATATTGCTATTGTTTTTGTAGTTACTAATTAATCTGAATATTCATGCTTGCATTGCTTACACTGTGTCCTGGCAATGTCCTTGTTGAAGACATCTAAGTGTGTCAAACTGCTAAAGTTCGTCACCATTAAAATCAGTTAAAAATTGACCGTTTGAATATGCTTATCTCATGATCCTTTATCCACTCTTCAGGAAATGGTTGCTTCTTTCCTTCATTGAATTGCTCAGTATTGATCCTGCCTAGGGCCTTGCAACATCATTTTCCCTACATTGCTACTGCTTATGCTTATTGAATCGTTGCTCGGAGCACTCGAGCTATCGACGGGCGCCATTGGTTGTGGAATTTCGGTACTTTCTTTGATGTTTCGTAAGGCCTGTGGTAAATTGAACTGCACCTTCATTTTATTGCTTGCTTGCGAGGCGAACAGTGGGAGGGTTACGCAACTCTTGTTATTTTGCATCGGGATTCGATGGGCGCTCGAATATAAATTGCTACCCTCAGAAAATATTCCTGGTAAATTGTCATGTGCCCCCCAATTGATTCGTATCGAGGGTTTTGACGGAAAACAAGAGAAGGCAACCAATATTTTTGTGTGTTATCAGGTGAAGTTGGTCGAAAGAAGTCCGTTTAGTGTCATTTATCCATGCCGTGGGTTACACAGTGGGACATTGAAAATGTGACCTTTTTGATGATAGTCAATTTATTATCCATTAAAGCTAGAAGGTTGAACAGCATTCAAAATGTTATGTACCACCCTAATGGATGCGGGCAGACACTTATGAACGGCGCAGGTTAGTTGTGGAGGTGATTATTCAACACGGCTCCGTATGCCAAACCATTCGTTAGTTTCAAGCAAGTTATGGAATACGATTCAACAAGAAAATAATTGGAAAAAATTACGCCAAGTGGAATTTTCACGGCTCGGTTCCTAATTTAAATAAAGAAAATTCAGAGTGTATGAATTTTTTAGCCATTCGCACGGATCAGTGTGCTAAGTCCCGAGGTGGTCACACCGGCTGTTACAAATTAGATTAAATAAATTATCAAGTCTTGTTCTTCGTGCTGAAACCTATTACAACCTTCTAGCTTAAATAGTTGAAATATAAAATTATTATAAAAAATGATTAATTTTAGCGGTCACCCTGCATAATTTAAAACAAATGAAGGAAAGAATTCGTGTTCTGAAATTGTGTATTTGTTAGTTTATTAATAATATAATGTATAATTTGGTCGTCTATTTATTATATTGCAGCTCATTTGTTCACCGCCGACCTTGTTTAAATATTTCTCATGCATAACGCGGTTGCTATCACACAGGGCGCTCCTGAAGGCCAAGAGAACCTAAATGATTATCCCAATACCAGCAAGAATAATGAAGTAGCTTCGTTTGTGTAAGTGGGATATTTCATAAATTCTAGTCCGGTGATATTGACGGGTATTGCATCGCTTGTAAATGCTTGACAATGTACTTTTTACATGAGGAAATTTGTGTTAGGGGAAATGTCATTCGAATCCACCAAGGGAGCGTCATCGATAGACTACTCCACCAAGGAAGCGTCATCGATAGACTACTCCACCAAAGGGGCGCCATCGATAGACTAATCCACCAAGGGAGCGTCATCGATAGAATACTCCACCAAGGAGCGCCAGCGATAGACTACTCCACCAAGGAGCATTATCGATAAGCTATTCCACCAAGAAGCGTTGTCGATAGAATACATTTAGTGAATCTGTAAAATGGACCCGCAGAGTATTTGTTCGGACATATTACGGTCGCCGACTGCACTTTGTTTTTCAGCAATTGATTTGGTGTTCTGTCGTTTGACGGATTGACGTCGCTCTGTGCACTCGGCTGGGGACGATTGACGGAACAAACGACACCAACACTGCTTATCTCCTTAGCTAGGAAATCGCTTGTTCCTGTGCCGTATATTAACCGATATCGCAGGCTGGTCCCTAGTTTGTGCTGGGACCTTGAACCAGACGTTCGCTAGCATTGTTGTGATACTTTAAATCTAACGTAGCTTAACATGGGTAAAGCCGGTCATGAATCTTCCAAAGTGAGCTCCCTGGCCTCTGGCGTGAACCAGAGGGCCGATGGGGAGTAGAAAGAAACGCCATTTAAGAGTGACCAGCATCCCCTCCAGAGCGATGACAACTAAGATTCCAACGGCTAAGAACGTCAGCCTCTTCAAGATGACCAGCGCCACCTCAGCCGAAGACGACCGGAGAGACGACCGCATCGACGAGTTAACCAGGAACGTCCAGGAAATCCGGTATCTACTAAGCCGAGCGACCGGCCTCTTTGAGCAGGAAGCAGAAGTCTTCGCCGCAGAACCAAAAACAATTGACGACCGTCTAACGGGGCTCTAGGGTCGTGCCAAGGCTATTTTTCTCCATATTCACGAATTAGTAAAGAACCAACTAACTAAAAACCCCGCAAATTACGAAAGTATCTCTACGTCCGACGACAACTTCGAGAACTCTTCACCCCACAAAAACGCCAACCGTGCTCCGAGGGCTGCAAGGAGGAAGCAATACACGGCTTTCAATGAACACAACTTGTTCAACAATAGTCATACCTTTCCCGAACACCTGAAGATCACGTTCGACGCCAACGACAGACCTTATATTGGTCCATACACTCAGAGTAGACATAAAACTTCAAAGTGACACGATTCTCTCCTAAGCTAGACTATGAAAAATCATGCAAAATAGTGCCACACCAGACTTACTCAACAAGTTCAGGTTTGATCTACGTTGAAGATATCCCGAAGGAGGAAATCGAGGAGAACATCACTGGACTCGTTCAATATGAAGACTGCGTTGTTGAAGCAAAAATCGCACCAAAGATCACACCAAGGAGAGAGATTACTACAGCCCTTATACCAAAATTCAACTGCCCTACTCCACCCAAAGATATCTAGACATTACCTTCTGCGCCACCAAAGCCAAGGTAAAACCATTTGAGAGACGTCCGATGCGATGTTATGAAGGTCAGAAATACGGACACACGAGAGAAAACTGTAATGGTAAGCAAAGATGTTCATACTGCTCCCAGGACGACCATGACAAACGGAAGATCCCCAGTCGTGCCAGTCCGAGGAACAGCACTGTTTTTACTGCAAAGTAGACGGGTGCTCCACCGGACATGAATTGCCCAGAGGAGGAGACGGAGAGAGCGATACTGCAAGACCAGATAGATCACGGGGTCGGGCGACGAGAGACTGTAGCCTCGATGCGCTCGTCCCAGAATGACCCTCCTACCCGGGAGAGGTAGGAGGGTATCATTGAAGGAAGGATTTATTTCAACTGTAACTTTGAGTTTGTTCATGTGGGTAATCTTTTGTATAACGTTACTTTATTCACGTTTCACGACGTTGGCCAGATATTTCTTCACTGTCGTTGAATTTCTTTCGGTTTTCCTCCAAGTTGTTTGGTGAGTGACTTCATCATTATAAATGGATTAGTTGAAAATGCAACTTTGCTTGCACCACTTACGTTGAACATTATTAGGAAGTGGGTGGTAAAAAGTGCCGGTCTGCACCATTCACCACCCACTTCCTCATAACGTTCAACGAGAAGTGGTGCAAGCAAAGTTGCCTTTTAAACTAATCCATTTTTAATGATGAAGTCACTCGCCAAACAACTTGGAGGAAAAACCGGAAGAAATCCAACGACAGGGAAATAAATATCTGGCCTACGTCGAAGAGCATGAACAAAGTAACGCTATACAAAAAATTACTCAAATAAACAAACTCAAAGTTACAGTTGAAATACATCCGTCCTCCAACGATGTCAAACGAATTATATACACCTCCCGTTTCACACCTACAACCGACCTCAGTGCTTTCGCCGAAGGTCAAGCTGAGGATTATGGAGTTACCGATGTCCGTCAAGCAACATGGATAAAATCACGTCACGCAAGTTTTACTATATACCAAATTACCTTCCCAGGTCACGAAGCTTCGGAATTCATAGTAATCCCGGGTGAACAGAGAAGAAACCAAACTTACGCAGTTGCAACATGGCCCCCAATGTGCAAAAAATGCGTTGAATATGGCCACGTCATCACATACTGCCAGCCACATACACCCCAACGTTGTAAGAAGTGAGCTGGCGAGCACGACAGAAAAGACTGCACAGCCCGCTACCTTAAATGCTACCACTGCTCATGATACCATGAGGCAGGCGACCGCAACTGCCAAGTATACATGGACCAAAAAGAAATAACAATCTCACAAAACGAACGCAGAGTTACACGGAAACAAGCAATCCCAAACTGGAAAGACGGTAACCCAAACCGCCTCAATTATGCCAAAGCAGTCAAATCGTCAATTCAACCAAACTCCCCTGACAACATCCACACATCATAAGGACAACACCGTAACAGTACTCCAACACTCCTACCTGGCTGCAGTGCTTCCCCACTCAGCCCAGCGACCGCCCCTGCACTAGAGACGCACAGCCCTAGCAATAATTTATGCGGTGCCCAGGAGGACAACGAGATGGATGCATCCCCCGCAGATGACCACACAGCAAGGTTCACTACTATGAAAACGAAAAGGCAAAGAGATGAAGAATCCTCCGATACCCAGGCGCCATTGAGCAAATCAAATGCGGCTCTTTTCGTGGAAAACCACTGCGAGGGACACGATCTCCCGTTAACAAACGCGATTCACGAACACGCCACCAGCAAGAACGATCACGGTCGCGACGACGGCGCTTATCACGCCAAATTTATACGCGAGACCTCTGAACAACCAGTCATCTTACCTGGCCCAAATACCTCGCACTCCACACAACCACTCACGCAGATCAAAAAGGCTACCGCGGAAGAAGAGCGCACTCGCTCACAGAGCAAACACGAAGAGCACACACCCTCGTCCTCCCACAAGAGCACTCGCAGCCGCGACCGCAGCAATCACAGCAGACCGCCTTCCACCGAAGGCGGACTTTCCCGTGAACACTCCCGATCCTGAACCCCTGGGCAAAATCAAAAACGCGACCACCTCAAAAGCTTCAGCAAATCACGCGACCACTCTAGATCATCAAGATCTGAGTGCAAACAAACTTCAAACTGAACACCAAAATACTCCAGTGGAACTGCCAGAGACTCGTAAACAAGTAAGACGAATTATTATCCTTAATAGACACCCATAAACGTTTGGTGATATAGGCCTCCGAGAGATCAAACTCCGATAGACCGCCACCTTCAGAATCCCTCAATATATCATACACCGCCGCGAAGACCACATCAACGTGACTGCTCACGGCGGAGTGCCACTTATGTTCCACCAAAGCGTACCTCACCTCCCCCTTCCCCTGAGGACAGAACTCCAAGCTATCGCTATAAAGATATGCGTCTAAGGCCAATAACAGTGGTATCCATCTACCCATATACTCGTTCCGAAAGCATGACCTCTCGGGAGCACTAATGACCGAATTGCTAAACCAACTGCCCTCGACAATACTCCTCCTTGGAGACTTCAGCAGCTACCATGAAACATGTGGATGCGTGAGAACAGACCCCAGGGGAATGATATGGGCTAATACCGTAAACACTCGCAATCTGGTTCTCCTCAACGACGGGTAACCCACCCGAATCACCCCGAAAGTGAAACTGCCATCGATTTATCCGTATGCTCCCCCACTCTAGCACTTCAACTCGTTTGAGGAGTTTTGCCTTCAACACACGACAACGACCATAACCCAGTCATCATATCGCTTCTCGGCAACCAACCAAGAAACCCTGCCCCTCAAAAACTTCGATTCAACTACCAGAAAGCCAGCTGGGTGGAATACTCAGCACACATCGCGTGGAACGATATGGATGGCATCTCCTAAAACATTTTCGGAACACGACCTTGTCGCCCAACTATACGAAAAGTTACAAGCTGCAGCTGAAGCAAGCATTTATCAATATGCGCCTTCAAACTTCTTTCCGAAACCATGGTGGTGCCGAGAGGTGCAATAAGCAAGTGATAAGCGTGAAAGGCTATGCCATGCCTACCAACGCGCACGGTCCCCCAGGAACCGAATAGCGTGGAAAAGGGCATCTGCTGTATACCGAAAACTTCGAATGGAGAAGCAACGTGAAAGCTGGGCTCAGTTAGTAAACACCATTAATCGAAACACCCCCCTCTCCCAGGTGTGTGAAAAAATCCGACGTATCCAGGGAAAACCCGAGTGATCTATTCATTCTTTCAGACAGCGGCAGAATTAATTCTTTCCTTCGGAAGTCGCAAATAAACAAGCTCGTACTTTTAGCCAGATATCGCAATCAACAAACTACACGGCTGCTTTCAAACCGGAAAGGACTTGGTAGAAAGTAAACATCTTGAATTTACTTCTAGAAACGAAAAGGCCTTCAACAAACCTTTCTCCCTCCACGAACTACGGTGCGCTTTAGACCATACACATAAAACTTCACCTCAGCCAGACCGAGCACACATCAACATGATCAAGAGTCTCCCAGATGGCGCCCGTGAGCACTTTGTAAGTGTTCAACACTCTGTATTCAAACTCATTTTTTCCCGATCAATGGCGGGAATCTGTTATTATCCCAATACCCAAACCCGGGAAATTCCACGGTGACTCACATAACTATCGCCCCATCGCTCTTACCAGCATCCTCTGCAACATCATGGAAAGAATGATAAAGACGCGCCTCCTCGACTACCTTGATATGCATGCAGGCCTGAACAGCATCCAGTGTGGCGGCCGCAAGCGCCACTCTACGACGGACCACCTTGTACGAATGAAATCTGACATTAGACAGGCATTTGTCCGATGGGAACACATGGTTTCCATATTTTTTGACGTGGACGAAGCATACGATACTACCTGGAAATATAACATCATGAAAGATCTCCACCGCAAAGGGCTGAGAGGCCACTTACCACGTTACAGCAACCAATTCTTGCAAAACCGCACTTTAAGGGTTAAGATCGACGACACCCTGTCACCATCCTATCCGCAGGAAATGGGCGTCCCCAAAGAAGTGTCCTCAGTTTCACTCTTTTTACACTCAAAATCGATCAGATAGCGGACCTCCTCCCGCTCGACGGAAGATTGCTTTCATCGCAATACGTGGACGACTTACAAATAAGCTTGAGGCACCCTAGCCTCTTGACAATTCAACAGGAACTCAAGAAATGTCTAAACCTAGTCGGGAACTGGGCATCCTTAAACGGATTTCGATTCTCACCCTCCAAAACTTGAAGTATGCACTCACCTCATGTGCCCGGCTTACACCTAAAACCAGTCCTAACGCTGAACAACACTCTGCTAGTATACGAGGAATTAATGAAATTCCTGTCTTGTGTGGGACCCTAAACTCGCATGGCGACCTCATATTACAATCCTGGAGACTCGCTGCAATATGGCAACCGGACTTATTCTCTCTGTAACATCGTTGAAATTCGCAGCCGATATGGACACCGGCATGACGTTATTAAGAACAATTATACCCTCGTGCATTGACAATGAAGCAATTGATTAAGGTTCAGCAGCCAAAGCCACCCTTGAACCTCTCTCCATCATCGTAAATAACGCCCTGCGAATCACAACAGGTGCGTTCCGTTCCACACCAATCAAATCCCTGAACGTGCTTGCTAACGAGCTTCCTCTTTCGCTCCGGAGAGACAAACTCTCACTACAGTACTATTTCAATGCAAGGAGCTACATCAATAGCCCAGAACTGTGACGTCACCAACATTCTCGAGAAACGCATTTTTGCGGCTAAGAAAAACAAATGCCCACCCATACCGACCTCGCTGATCATTAGTCGCAAAGCAATCAAACCTTCATTTGTCTATCGAATTCTTCAAATCAACACACCTGCGTGGATGATCATCCCACCACTGGTCAACCTAGATTTGCAAACGTACCTCAAAGCAACAACCTCAACCAACACGTACCGCCGAGAATTCTTGCGACTAATTGATGAACAGTACTCTGAGCACCGCCTTATCAATGACGACTCTAAAACATCGGACGGAGCGAAGGGATCTCGCGTTCGGTCATCCTTCCCCAAGAGGCCTCTGTATTCTCTGCGGAGCTGCACGTACTCGAACTGGCCATCTCCATTACAAAAAGTGACCACCTCCCACAATATGTTATATTTTCACACAGTCTGAGTGTTCACACCCAGCTGAAAAATCTGCACTTCGATCACCCTGACCCTGCCCTTAGAAAAATGCAACACGAACTATTCACGATGTCCGAGACGGGCCAAGCGGTCGAGTTCTGTTGGATCTTTGGACACGTGGAAATAAGAGGAAACGAGCACACAGATTCCTCGCTAAACGGGTGTCTACCCAGCAAGAACAATTCATCTCCATACATTACCGAGACTGGTACCCAGTCATCAACTCACGTATAACATCACGATGGAACGACTCTTCGCAACAGAGTGGACAAAAAATGCTTGCATTTAAACCATCCGTGTGATAGGGGGACACCAGGTTTTCTAATAGTGGTGACCAAGTGTTCATCAACCGTCTTTGCACGGGGCACACGTGGATAAGTCACAATCACCTAATGGACGTAGACATGGGACCGGATGCACCACCAGTGGCAATCTGTGTGTAACACTTGCTTATGGATTAAGATGCACTCGCAGGAGCCCGGCGAGCCTTCTTGAGCCCCGCGTGCAACCTACAACGCCTGCTCACAGAAACAGAACACCGAAAAATCGCTGATCGCTTTCGGAAAACACACCGGATTATATGAAGCCGTGTGAAAGTAACGACGCTTGAATCATCTCTGACCCCGAACTCGCTGTCCTCCCTGCGTATTAAGTGTGTACTTAACTTCATCCACGAAGCTGTGCAGAATCAACGGTTCGTCGTGCCCTACGGGGGAGCACCCAGTGACTACGCGTTGGAACTCCGGTGGAAAACAGAAGAAACTACTTCTACAAATACTTACCACCTTGATCTTACCACCTTGATCTTACCACCTTGATCTTACCACCTTGATCTTACCACCTGATCTTACCACCTTGATCTTACCACCTTGATCTTACCAACGTGATCTTACCACCGTGATCTTACCACCGTGATCTTACCACCGTGATCTTACCACCGTGATCTTACCACCGTGATCTTACCACCGTGATCTTACCACCGTGATCTTACCACCGTGATCTTACCACCGTGATCTTACC
>SDVV010015125.1:0-14610 GCA_016164225.1 Gammarus roeselii
GATTAGTATGGTAGGTATGTTTTTATAACTCGATTTGCAGCCTTAGCGTGCGTTCGGCCCTGCTTGGTACTAGCCTGATGAGTAACGTTTAGTTTTTTCCATCTGTTCATTTCATATGTATATAATATGTATAGGGATAGTATGGTATATTAGTTAGGCAGTGAACAGTTTGATGTTTGTATATGTGTGTATTTGCAGTAGCTTTGCTACGAGATCTATCTTTCTCATAACGCACCATACATGTTTGAATCTGATATCTCGGTGACACCATGTATCCGCATGTTCCAAATGGACCGTCATCAAGCGGCTGTAGCATGTTCGGGTAGTCCTATCTCGATTTTCTGTATAGCGAGTATCGATCGGATGCCCCCCTCAGTGAGAGGAGCTGACACTTACGTAAACGATATTGATTCATCGCAAATTATTACAAGATATTTTAAGTTTGCATCTTCCATGTCACACAATATTTCAGGCATAATTGGTCGGTTATTACATCATTTCTTATATTTTATTATAGCTCGAGCGTTTTAGTATGTTTTTTTCTGTTATGTTTGTTCTCAGTAGAGTTTCCATCTTTGATGCAAGGTATTGGATATTTTATACAGTTATAGGAATATTAGGATACATCACGTTTGTATCTGCAATGTAGAACATTATTCCAGGTGTAATTTAGTTAGATGTTGTATCATTTAAGTGTTTTTATGTATCCTTTACGTCCTGTTACAATGATTGACGTGTAAAAATATAGCTATATATTTAATGTATGAATAACGTCATACTTCAATGTTTAGGAGGAGTTAGAGGAGTCCCCTAGGCAAAAGCTCGTTGCTTATATGTCTATTCGTATAAGTAGACCGTTGTACTATGATGGATGCCCTAGTATATTATAGTTTTTGATTTTTATTAGGACACAGTAGAGAATTACGTTGTTGTAATTTTTTTATTGTTGTATGATTTTTTCCACTGTAATCATAGGAATATATGTTTAATAGGTATAAATCCGTACTGCATCTCTGTGGAATTCCGTCATTGAACCTTAGCAAGTGTGTCGTTTAACGTTTTAGAAGACGATTTACTGGATGGATTGGTCCTGGTGTAGAGACTGTTTTACACTCTTTGGTAGTAATTTGGACTTCGTCCAAGTTCATCGTGAATTTGTAAGTTCGTGTGGATTTCGACCCCAAGTTTCAGAGAGGTTATGCGACGAGCTGCTGGTCTTTGTAACGATTTACTTAGGTCGACAGCGAACATACGCCCAGATTTTATGACCATACTCTTTGTGACTCGTGTCAGGTCCATTCTTGACAACTGTACCTGTGTATGGTTTCTTGGTTATGTGCAGGATGTGACTTTGCTCGAAGCTGTTCATAGAAGATGTACTAAACAGATGCATGGTATGTCAAAGGAGTTGTACCATGACTGGTTGTTGCCTCTCAATTTTGTTCCATATCAGGGGAACTTGCTGAGACGTGACCTAATAAAGCATTGTAGAATTCGTTGTTATGACACAGTGGGCTTTGATTTTCTTCTACTAGAGGCATAACATAAGTAAGGTTTAGGAATTCGTTGCAGGTCGAACGGATATCGTAGTTTTATTACTTTATTACGCATAAACTCAGTTTTTGTTTTACTGTCAAATATATTTTCGGCGAGACTTATATGTCAGTATACGATCTAAGTCTTGTTCTAGATCACCTTAGGAGTTGAATGTTGATTATTATTATTTCTATTAATTACAAGATTGGTAATGTGTGCTCGCCCGATCAATTCAAAGAAATCAAAGGCAATCAAATCATGTACCGATAGATACTTATCAATGACCGACGGGCTGTGAGTTCGCCAGACCCAGGAGGGGTCTAGGGTGTTTACCCAAAATGACACTCTCCAGCTACTCAGTTGAGTGGGTCTAGGAGATAATATGTGAGTAAAGGGTTTCCATACGTCTGCTAATATGTGAAAGGAATTGAAACAACTGGGAACATTGAAAGAATTCTTAATATATTCATGCTCAAGAAAACCCCGCGACTGGCTTTAAATTACTATTCACTCACAGATGACGCAGCCAATCTATATCATGCACAACTGTGTGCAGAGAAAAAAAAACACTAAAGACAGTTCAAATACATATAGGTGTACCAGCCTATAGCTCCGTTATACCACGCTTGGTCGCTATCCTAATACATACACATGAGGATCAGCAATCCTAATACAACACATGAGGATCACTTGAAAGAAAAACCCAGCTCTAACCTAATTACAGGAGGAAAAACCCTCCGAACAGCCGATTGAATGTATTATCGAGTTATCAACACGTAGATGTAGATATAGTGACCAAGTACGCGCTCACCCGGGTCAGTGACCTGCAGTGCTATGTTCCAAGTGCCGGATGATGGTGCTCCTCCGCGACCGCGTCCAGCGATCCTGAGCTGTCATCCGACTGACCTCCTGGTCGTCGAACTCGATGCACGTTGTAGATCTCGGCTGTCTTTCCTAAATGCTACTGTTTTTCTGATGTAGTAATAGTATTGAAGACGGTGATGAAGTTATACTGTCCAAGTGATTTGGATCTTGAAGAGTCGTCAAATTCTAAGTGTCTACGCTTAACGTTGAAAAGTAGTCTATCTTGTAGAGTCTATGTCATGGTGAGTTGGGCTTAGCGGCGAAACTGGCGGGCTGTAGGACGAGTATGACAACGTGTCCTTCACATGGTTAGGTTGTGAATAATCTCTCGTTACTTGGTGACATCGCCTTATAAAGTCTGAAACGTGACGTCAACGCCCAGCGAGACAAAATCTCAGCCACTCCTTTTAAAACAATGTCCCAGTTATACTAGCAACAAGGCATATAAGTAACAAATAGGCTTAGGGCCAACATCCTACCAATTACACGGCAACCAGCCTTAATGAAAGTGCAACATAACCTTACAACTAATACCTTTTGTTCTAAATCATCCTGCAGTTCAACATTGGAGAATCGGTTACTGGGGCACGCAAGCCCCTTCCGCACGGAACAAAATGACTTAGAACCAACCTCACAACACTGCCTGCCTACGACATCTTAAATGAGTGCAATCATTACTGCCTATTGTTATAACCCCCAGCTATATGTTCTGCATGAATTCGTGCTGCGACTTCCTTGTCCGACAATGCCACTGTTTACACAACAGTGGCAGCTTGCTTGCCTCCGCATCCTTTCAGAGCGGCTGCTGCGACATTGCTAGATAGACAAGGTCACTGTTTACACAACAGTGGCAGCTTCGACCTTGCCAGACCCTGTCACTGTGTCCGCATCTGCATCTGTATTGAGACAGCCCGTGACAGTCCGAAGCGTGTGGGTGCTGGACAGATCAGATAGTGTGAAACGGCTCCACGGGTCCAACATCCAACTTTTCTCTCGACTGAGTGTGGCTTTTCGTGATGGAGCGGGGGCCAGCACAATCGATCTCGCTGTGCACATGTGAGCGGGCAGCAACATGAGACACAAGAGCGGGGTCATCCAGCCGCACCTCTCACCAGTCTCCGGGGCGACTCGTCCTATTGCATCCACATCGACCTGACATTCATCTGTGGACATGAGTTTCAACGGGATCAGAGTGGACCTGGGAGGGTTGCAGGGTACAAAATAATTTAATGGGTACAAATAAGGTCGGGCAGCCGGAGGGGATGGGGCAGGGAACGGTCTGGGTGTCCTGTGAGATGAATGACAATTCGGTGAAAAAGTCGTGTCAGGCCGCCTGCGCCGCCTATAACACTTCATTGCTAGGTAGCTAACGACAACTAATACCAACAGTATCGCCATTGACGTTTCGCTGCCGATACTGTTTTTGTGGCGTTCTGTGTGAACATACGTAAGCACATCGACTACATCCGCCGAGCTATTCATGGTAATTTTGACATTTGAGAGTTCCCTCATGATGCTGTCTAGTATTGGCATCGGCCCCGAAGTTGGCAGCCGGATGCGTGGAATGGGAATCGGGTCTAGCCTCTTGCTTGTCATATTGACGAACTCATGACGCACAGTGGACACACTGAAAGATGGTGCTATCAATGAACATGGGGCGTGCAATACATATGCGCCCTTCAACTCCACATATTCTGGTTCAAAACGCTTATCATGACAGTCCAGCATTGCCCATTCCGGTCGGGGTATGAACAAGTAACAAATCCAACCCATCTGTCGAGTTAGCACGCGGGTAAGGTGTATGTGCTCCATCCCACAATGAAGTTGTGAGATATTTAACAAGCTCTCTACTGAACAAGAAGGGTTTGCTTCTACACTCAGTTGTATTGTAGGTGAGCATACATACTTGTCCTCCCTCACCGTACACCTCCCCAGATCAAGGTTCTCTACAAATGTCTTCCTGTCGCTCGTTATAGCCACGTTCTTGGCTAAGTTGCTAATCAAGTGAGTTTGGTTTGTGTCCGGATCTTCCACTGGAAACGTTGCTAGCGTGACTAATGACATCACTTGCTTTGAAACGAAGGGTAGGATTAGAGCATAAGTCTCGTCCTCCATCATTGGTTTTAACTCAAGCGTCGACAGTACGTTTGTAAAGTTTCTCTCGGAAAAGGCGTACGGGAACGAATAGGCGTCCTTGAATAGGGTTACACCCTCATCCGTAAGCGCTCTTAATTGATCGTATCCCAGAATTTCTGGCACTGCTCCCAATCTCAAAAAGCCAGCCTTATCATCGGCGTCCATGGACACTAGGAGAAGGTACTGAATACCTTCTCGAAGATTCATGAAGACGTTTGTGACGGTTACATACAGGTCCAACTCACTGAACTGTTGGTGGAACCTCTCGAGTACGGCCTGGGCCGCCGTGGCCTGATCAACAAGTGTGGTAAGAGTTGCCTGGATATGATGGAAGTTTACGTTAATCTTTTGGATGGAAGTTATCACACCCTGGTTCGCATCTGCAAAATGATCCCTCAAATCTTCTATGTCCTTCTCCGTTGCCACTCCCAGCACCGATTTTAACAGGTCACCGCCAATATTCAGCAAGCCTCGTCTCTTCTTATCAACATTACTTGTCTCTTCCCACTGCGCGTACCGATCCTCCGTCTCTCCGGCTACACCACTCGACATAGACGTCAGCCTTATTTGTCCCTTGGTTGCATTTGCCATCCTTGCCTTAGCGCGACCCAACTTTCTCCGCCACTCTCGTTCCAACGCACATAGCGAAAGGGAATTGAGACAACGCAGCAACTCATGGCCCGCGCGTGTCAGCAACACCCGGAAATGGTATGACATTGCATGGACTGCATCAAGGACCGCCCTCTGATGGGCCTGGGTCATTGATAACAATCCCAACGCGTCGACCAATCGTACGGCCTTCCGATCAGATCAGCTGCTGATTGTACGACGAAAGATTTCGTGTGAAACTCCACTCGCACGACCAACTGCTCTTGCACGAAAGTCACAGTACCACCGGTCGAAACGATCACACCATTTCCTGACACATGCACCACATCATCTGCCCCCTCGGTACTTCCCCGGCTTGGAGTGGCGGGCACCCTAAAAGGAAGCAGCACCAGAAGCAGCAGAGCATGAGTTGGAGGACCAACATTTTGCCTACAAACAAAAAAAAACATTGTCTTAATTCTAACTTACACACTAGACCGTAGATAACAAACAATATGGGTACATATGAATTATTCTACACATGTTGATTATATCTATTTACAAGACGGCCGTACAGGTTTACTCAACGGAGTGAAACGTGTTCGTCGTTTGGAATTCGCTGTGAACGAGTAACAATTGGTTCACGTGCGAATGGAGCCCTATCCAGTGCTTCCACTACCGGCACATCTACACCTACAGGGGTGTCCTGAGCTGCAAGAGATTTGGGAACAGATGTTCCCTCCTCCTCGCTGTCAACTCCTGCGGTTGGTTCGTCCAACCCCTCATACCCGTCTTCCTCGTAACCTCGACGAATTCGCTGCACACGAGGTGGGTAACCTGGCAAAATATCATCTAAATGTACTTTGCGAATTTTATCTAAAATGACGTGTTGTAAGGTGTAGTTGTACGGTGAATGTATTTTGGTGATCACAGACGGTCCTTCCCATCTGGGTGACAGCTTTGGATATTCCGTTGTTTTCGGATGATATTTGGCGTAGACTCTCTGGTTCAGAACTAGTTTTTCGCGATCTTTGGCACGCACGTTGTGTTTCTGTTGGTATTTGAGCAATTCCTGGTACATTCGATTTCTGACGAATGCATGAGCCATTTTGACCTGTCTCACGCGAATACCCGAGCCTTCGTAGTTATACAGAGGCTCAAACGGTTCTGGACCGTCCCACAAATCTACGTGTTTCCGGTCGTAACCGAACAGAACATAATGAGGATTATCACCAATGGTGTTGTTAATTCGGTGTTAATGGCAATAATAATCTCGGGAAGAAACAAGTCCCATTCCGGAGAGAACTCTCCGCAATAAAAGCTCAACAATTTTGCAATTGAGAAATTACGATTTTCCACGGTCCCATTTGCGGCTGCTCGATACGGGGTAATGTTCATCTTTTTGACGTGGAAATGTTCGCACAGGTGCCTCATCACCTCGCTCACGAACTCCAATGCATTATCGGATATAAGTCGTGATGGGGCGTCGTAGTGTGCGAACAACTGTTCTCTGAGGGTGCGAACAACTGATCTCTGTCAGGGATCGGTACTGTCACTAAGTATCGTGTGAGAAAATCGACAAATGTGAGAATGTACCTATTACCTGAACTAGTGATTGGGAGTGGTCCCATGATGTCTATTCCGACCTCTGCCCACGGTCTTTGTGGCAACGGGTAAGTTCAGACAGGGGTGCTCTGAGCAGGCAAATAATTGTACCTCTAACACTCAACGCAACATTTAATTATTTCAGTGGCCAAAGTGACCATGTTTTGGAAGTAGAAATGAGTCCGAAGCTTGATTAGGGTTCTGTCCACCCGAGATGTTCAAACTCGAATGAATCGTGGCATAACAATACAGCTCTTTGGATTAATGTTTGTGGTACGACCACTGTCCAGTAAGTGGCCTCTTCGCCGCACCTTTGTACAGTGATACGTCGATGCAGAATATTGCTACTTAACATGTAGCTCTCTAAATCTTTTGGAGAGCCTGTATGTGTTGTGATGGGGGTTTCAGTAGTTAAGTGTGTAATGTATGTGGCTAACTGTGGGTCCTTTCTCTGCTCTTTCTTCCGTCCAGGCCAGTGTAGGGACTCGTTCCTTTAGCATCTTGGGAAGAGTTTTACCTTCCTGTACGCTTGCAATGTGTGACTGCATTTCTTCGTAGTCTTCCTTTTTGGCTATTTCTTTTAGATCTTCACCATCCTTCTCCAGTGCTGGGAGACTGTAAGGAATGCGGGACAATGCGTTGGCTAGGTTATTCAACTTGCGCTTCGCATACACCACCTTTGGACTGCCCCCCATTGTGTCAATACCGCCCACCTGCCCAGCGCACCTTCTGGCAATCAATTTCTGAACAGAAACGACAGTGGACGATGATCTGTGTATATGGTGACTTCGTAGCCGTACACCAGGTAACGAAAAGTCTTGAAGGCCCATAGAACCGCTAGGGTTTCTCTCTTGGTAGTGGAATAACGACGTTCTGTCTCTGACACAGATCTTGATGCGTACGAGATTGGAAGTAATTTACTGTTCGAATCGGGCTGCATCAATACAGCTCCCAATCCGACACTTGACGCATCGGTAAATATGTAAAATGGTACGGAAAAATTTGGAACACTGAGCACCGGTGCCTTCCTCAAACATTCTTTTAACATTTGCATGGATTCCTGCTGTTCGGTCTTCCATACGAATGGTTGATCCTTTTTTAGCAATTTGTTTAACGGGTCTGCAATACGTGAGAACTCTGACACGAAACTCCTGAAGTAACTCAGCAGCCCGAGGAATGACCTGACTTGGTCTGCGTTCGTGAGAGTTGGATAGATCCTGATGGCGTCCAGGTGATCCGAATGCATCTGGATCTCTTCGGGACTTACAAGATGTCCCAAGAATGTGATCCTTCTTTTAAAAAATTCGCATTTGCTTAGCTTCACACGCAGGGATGCTGCGCGCAATTTTTGTAGCACTTTCTCGATGGATATCAAATGAGCGTCGGTAGTTGGTGACGCTATGATTATGTCGTCTAGATACGCTAGAGCGTGAATACCCAGCGCTTCTCCGAGTACTAGAGCGATACATTTTGAAATAAATTGAGGGGCAAATTTAAGGCCAAAGGACATTACCCGGAAGTGGTAGTGCCCTTTTCGAGTAGTGAAAGCGGTCTTTTCTTGGTCCTGCTCGGCCACCGGCATCTGCCAGAAAGCACTTTCCAGGTCGACTGATGAGAAAAACTCGGCGTTCAACAAGGACTGCAGCAATTCTGGTATCCACGGAACTGGGTGACGCGATCCAGAAACGGATAACCGATTTAAATGACGGAAATCAATACAAACGCGTGGTGTTCCGTCCTTCTTCCTGACAATAATCATCGGGGAATTCTATGCACTGTCCGAAGAAACGATAACTCCTCGATCCAGCATGTCGTCAATCAAGCCGTCCAACTCGACTACTTGTGAATGTGGTAGCGGATATTGTCGTTGATTCACAATCCCGGCTTCCGGATCAGTGGGTATCTTGCATTCCATAACACTGGTCCTTCCTGATGGTTCTCCAGGCTTCGCAACAACGTCGCGATATTTGTTGAGAAGTCGGGTGATTTTAATTCAAAGTGGTGGATCAGCTGGGGTATCCACTGCGTATTCTACTATGGGTGGCAGCTCTTTTAATTCGAGTGGCTCGACCACCGATGGTTCATTTGTACTTTGATGAATCACATTTGCGTTCTCGATGCACGTTCCTAGAGTCCAGCCATCCAAGATGTCCGCGGCATGCACAACAAGCTCTGTCTTTGTTTTGTTTGAAGTAATGAGAGTAACTGTAGAGTCAATGCGAAGAAATTTATTGTGTTCTGCTATGGTGTTGGTGTTGTATGTTTACTGGGTTTGATTCAAGTCACTAATGGGGATGGTATATGTCTTGTGGTTAATTTCTATTGATAAGAGTTTGTTAGAGAAATCGACTTTCGCACGATGTTTGTCCAGTAGGTCCGTACCAATCAGTAGCTCATAAGGAGCTGTATGGCATTTATCAATTACGACCACTTGATGGGTGAAAGATACTTGGTTTTTCGCTTGAGGGGCTGGATTGGACGAACCACTCGCTTTTGAGTTACACACATTTGGATTTACTGAAATTTGAATGTTTTGTGTACCCAACACGGGTATCGCTTGTCCGTTAAAGTCAGTCAGTCGGGCACCCCATGGGGCCAATGACCTAGACACATCCTCAAGCACTCCAGCCTTAATGATTGTCTGACCGGCTCCCGTATCTAATAAGCCACGCACACGCCGACCATTTACCACCATGGTGACCATTGGAATCCGGATTTCTTTTTCCGAATTTTAAGAGCTGTACACAGCTTGGTTATCTACCACCAACAGACGGTGACTTCTACTCTCCACACCGTTACCACCTTGCTGTTGTAACACACAACACTGACCACACCACTCACCAGTCACAGTCTCACTCTCATCCCTGGGGCTGTCGAGCCCTGCAACTGACAAAGGGTTCTCCGGATCATTCAGAGGCTTAACCGTTGACGTATCATGTAACGAGGTGATCAGTCCCGCTACGGTACCCTGGGAAGCATACGCTGAATGTTGCTCTCCCATTTTGGAGAGGCAATTAGCTTCCATCGAATTAACAGAGACATCAGGGGTAGTGAAGGCTAGCTGGGCCTCCCTTGTGCCGGACCTCCTTAAAAAGGAGCCTGTCTCGGACTTCTTACTAGATTTGGTTTTTATTTTTATCGGGAAATCTCATCTTCAAATGCCCCAACCTGCCTCAGCTGAAACACTTCACGTGTTGATTTGGAGCATTTCGGCAGTCGTCCAGGGTATGTTTCGTGCCTTTGCACTCGAGCATCTCCTTTCCGAATATCCCACCTGATTCGCTTCATAACCTTACTTCTCCATGTCTTGGACTAGTTGTATCTCCACCAACCATATTTACTGAGGAGGACCTCGATCCTGAACCTCTTCGAGGGTATCCTCTACCATGAGACATACCTCAACTGTTTACACCACCACCACCACCAGACCGTGGAGAAAACACTCGGCGACCTGGGTTGGGAACTATATTATCTCGACCCAGCCTGTCTTGCAGGTCACTCCCTGGACCTTGCAGGATTGCATTTATTCCCATAACATCCATCGTCTCTCCAGTCATCTCATCCTTAGAGTCATTCAATGTTTGTCTCAATACCTCCTACACACTGAAAGTCCAAAACGCCACCTGTCTATTTTCGTACGCGTCTGTCCGTCCCGGCATCGCGCCTACCATGTTCAATACATTTTCCGTCAAGGTTATAGTTGTAGTAGCTGCAGTGGCGTCACGCATAGTCTTATTATACACAGACTCAGTCATTCGTGGCGCCATCAAAAGTACGTACGACGCATCAACGAGAACTTCTTCCCTGAGCGCTGGTCCGATGCGACATCAAAATTTGGTCACCCATAATATAAGTCTACAAAAAAATTTATTGCTTCGAATAAGCGGGCATGATTCCGCGCTGTGGCTTCATTTACAGGGATTACGTCAACTGACAACAACTCATGTGCGGTGGCTCGCAAAGACAGTTGAGTTGACGTTTTATATTTCTTCAGAAACTCAGTTTGTAACGTTTCGAAATTATCTTTTGAAACTTCCAGGAGTACGGCCAAAGTATCAAATTTTAACAGAGTGTCCCTCGCATCCCCCACTGAGGGATGGAGGTACAGTCTGAATTGCTCATTGATCTTTGCCGACTCCGTAATCCCATTTGCTCCACAAAAGGTCTTTACCGCTCTTATGTAACACTCTATGGAGGGCCCTGCGTACCATGCTGCATGCTGTGTGGTCGCTTTCCCTCCGTCGTCCCGTGAAGCCGGGTATCTTATCCCCTTGAATCAAGTTAATCTGGGGTGGAACCGGAGCCGACATCGCGTCCACTCGTTCCAACAATTCACTCTGCCAATTTCCACTCACACGTCTCAAACGAACAGTCTGTTCACCACGTCGGCTATCTCTAAGCCTACTCGATACTCGAGTGTTGTCTTGCAACTGTTCCAGGCTATCACGTACCAACTCGTCCAACGATTTACTCAACCGTCGTGAATCTTCCATAAACTATCAATGGTTTTCATGTTTGCCACATATTTGATAAAATTTTAATGACACTATTCTATTAATATTTTAATACATATTTTACACTTCACTTTAATGTCTTTTCTAAATATATTCACACTTCACTTTAATGTTTTTTTCTGAAAAGAAAATGCAATAAGCAGCGGCAAAGCAAAAGCGCTACCGGCAAAAGCTGTCGGTGCTGCTGGCGGCGCATCGTTTGTTCCGCTTACTTTCTCACCTTATACGTGTCTACCCCCAGTGCACCTCTTCCCGGTTATATGTCTTATGACCGTGACCTACATCGCTCTCTCTCTCTGTATTTCATTTAAAGTACACGATCTCATCTGAGTTTGGTTGTTCATTACCAAAACCCCACGTCCTGCAGCCACCAGTCGCCAAGCCCTCCTCTCTTCTTTCAACCTTATACAAAATGTTTACCTCCACTTGCCAGGAGCGAGAGAGAGAGAGACTGGTCCGTCCCTGAGCTTGCACTGGTTGCACCCACGCATGAGCTATCTACACTCCACTCCACCTGATGCAATAGTTATACATACTCATGCCTACACACCGACACATAGATGCAGCGTTGTTTGGAAATGATAGAAACAGTGAAACGGATAATCACACTTTGATTTACTTGTGACTTGTGAGGTATATTACTTCCTCACTCTATGGGCACCAAGATGTGTGCCCGCCCGATCAATTCAAAGAAATCAAAGACAATCAAATCATGTACCGATAGATACTTATTAATGACCGACGGGCTGTGAGTTCAGAAAGAATGGGCCTACCATAGAGGGGGGGGGAGGGGGATTGATCAATAAGATTAGTTTAAAATGTTAGAAATCAAAGGGACATATTGAACTGGCAAATCAAGGGATCTATTAATAGCATTGGGATTATTGACCGAGAAACATGCTTCCACTATTCTTCTTGGGTAGAGATTATTCTGATAAGCTAAAACTTTGGTACTAGGCCAGTCAATTGCGTGTTGAGTTTCTTGAATGTGACGGTACAGACGAGAGGACTGTTGTCTATTACGGATTGCCCTCTGGTGCTAATCTACCCTTTTTCCGAGCTCCCTGCCAGTTTCACCGATGTATTGAGCGTTGCATCCTCCACAAGGTACCTCGGAACCTCCACGACTCGGAACCTGACCCAAATCCAATGTCGAGAGGTGAAACATCCCAATATTTTGGACCATTACATCCAATTAAGCGTATTTTATACCCAACATTCCATGAATTCAGGTCAATTTATACCTAATACAGATATATTCCTATGATAACCAATCAAAATCATACAACAACAAAAACTATAAAATAGCTAAATAAGATTATCTACTCTACCCTTACCGACTTTGATTAACTATGATATACAATTATATTCATCCACACCCGTATTACAAATGCTACTCCAATATCACACGTGATCTGGTTCATGAAAAAATCATATACTAACATAACAGTCATACCGAAAATATCTGATATTTAAAACAAACACTGAGTTCAAGCATGCTAAATAAATAATACTACGGTTTCCGTTTAAATCTACAACAAATTTCTATACCTAACTGATGCTATGACTCTGGTAGGACAAAATCAAAGCCCACTGTGTCATAACAACGACCCCTACAATGCTTTACTAGGTCACTTCTTGGCAATCTACCACTGATATATATTAAATTTGAAGGTGACACCCAGTCATGGTACAATACTTCAAACATATCATGCATCTGTTTAACCCATCATCACAGGAACAACATCGAGCAAAGTCACATCCTGGACATAACCAAGAATCTATACATAGGTACAGTTGTCAAAAATGGGCCTGAAATGAGTGTCAAAGAGTGTGACCATAAAAATCTGGGCATCTGTTCACTAACGACCTAAGTAAATCACGACAACAATCAGCAGCTTGTCGCATGATCTCTCCAACAAACCATAGAACTCAATAACTACATCCACATGAACTTACAAATTCACGTTGAACATGGATGACTCCAAATGACTAACAAAGAGTGTAAACCGCTTTTACACCAGGACCCCATCAATCCAGTAATCGTCTTCTAAAGCGTTTAACTACATACTTGCTAGGGTTTAATGACGAAATTCCACAAAGTTGCAGTACAGATTTACACCTATTAAACTTACATTCGTATGATTATCGTGGAAAAAATCATAAAACATTAATAAAAAAACAAGTAATTCTCTACTCTGCTCTAATTAACATTAAAAGTTGTAATACACTGGGGTATCTATCATAGTAAATCGGTCTACTTATACAAATAAACGTAAACACAACAAACTTTTGCCTAGGGGACTCTCTAACTCCTCCTAAACATTGAAGTACGGTCCTACAATAAACATACAATAAGCTAACAACAAGACCAAGTTTGTAACAAATCGAATCTTCTAGATCTATAATATCCACGTCCTACATTGTACCAGGACGTAATAAATATATATAGAACACTAACAATATACAACATGTAACTAAATTATACCTGAAATACCGTTCTACATTGCAGATACAAACGTAATATATCCTAATATTCTTGCAATTGTATAAAATACCCAATACCTTGTATCGAGCATGGGAACTGTACAGAGAACATACAAAACTGAATGACGCTCGAGGCATAATAAAGCAAGAAAATCAATTCTTTACCATACCCAAATCATATACTAAAAACCAAGATGTACAAGTAAAAAATTAGCATGTAACCAACCAACCAACCAACTAACGTGAATAAGTTGTCAAGACATGTGACTGATTTACATAACTGAACACGCTATAGTATATAGAAATTTTATAAAATTATCCTTCAACTCAGTCCAAAACAGGGTTAAATGAAACCTTCTGTAACTAAAGTAACCACGGCTTAATCGTAGCAGCATGTCATATATATAGATAAAAATACCAAAATGATGCAATAACCAACCAATTATGCCTGAAATATTGTCCTACATAGAAGATGCAAACCTAAAACATCCGGGAAATTCCTATAAATGTATGAGATAACTATTCAAAATTCCGAAAACATTACAAATTCAACATATATCAACCGATCATTACTAAGTATACATAACACAATATACAGACTTACAATAAATCCATATCGTTCAGCTACTCGCGCTATAGGGCATCCAACAGATTTTCGCTGTACAAAAAAACTCGAGATAAGACTACTCGAACAGTCAACATACGCTTCATAACGGTCCATTTGCCACATGCGGATACATATTAAGACCGATATATCTGGTTAAAAACTGGATAATGCGTTATGGGTAGTTAGATTCTCGTAGCAAAGCTGCTGCGTCAACCTAAAAAACAAGCATCGACCCGTAAACTTCCAAACTAATAAGCCATACTATTCATATAG
>SDVV010015126.1:0-14610 GCA_016164225.1 Gammarus roeselii
CACCGCAGAGAATAGGACCGTGAAGAAATCTGAACACATTCGTTCTCACCGCAGAGAATAGGAACGTGAAAAAATCTGGACACATTCGTTCTCACCGCAGAGAATAGGACCGTGAAGAAATCTGGACACACTCGTTCTCACCGCAGAGAATAGGACCGTGAAGAAATCTGGACACATTCGTTCTCACCGCAGAGAATAGGAACGTGAAAAAATCTGGACACATTCTTTCCCACCGCAGAGAATAGGACCGTGAAGAAATCTGGACACATTCGTTCTCACCGCAGATGTACCTAAGGAAAGGTCATGTTCATGCGATTGTTGGCTCGTTCCTCTTCTGCTGCAAATGTTCTAATGATTATGTTTTGTTTCTTCGAAGAATAAACTATTTGCTCGCTATGGGACAGCTACTAACTCATGTGACCACTGCTTGGTCTCTTACAGGAAAACTTCAGTAGTGTGAACAAAAACGAACAAAAATGTGAAACCGGACACTGAAAAAAAGATGTCTATGTCGTTCTGAAGAGACGAAATTATTGCGCCTAAACAAGTACGCAATCATGAACACACACCTCTTAGAAGAGAGTAGGATGTTATGGGCAGTGCAGAGCCCCTTTAAGGGAGAATAGTTATGAGGAGGACGGATGTTGTACGTGCAGAACGAAAAAAAACTACAACAATTATAGATTAACAGAATATTTAAATGATAATTATTCGTATTATGTTGAAACTGCGTACACAAACGCAATACGTCGAGTCTATCCAGAAGCTTTGTTCATACACAAAACCGTTACCGCAAAGTGCTTTTCTTCTTTAAAAATAACCATAAACAAATTTTATTTTCCTACAGTTCATAAATGTAGCAAAAATAAAGTTTATCGATATGATAGTAGATCAGAGACCTAACTGAAAAGATCACGTCTCTCTTGTTGCCGAGAAATTATCCAAATCGCAAGGCATCCTCAACAAAATTCAAAATTATCTAACAATTTATCCAAAATGTCTTATATACTGCACAGTCTTATTCATCTCTTCAAACCTATAAACGTGTTTTCTTCTAACTACAAACAAACCCAGGATCTGTCATTCTTAATCAAGCGTTTCATTAGAACACTAACACATGCTAGTAAACTGGACCACACGTTGCCTTTTTTTGAGGATTTATGAATTTAAAATTTACATAGGTGTAATGCCAAGTTGACGAAATTACAGAAATGTCTGAATACACAGATGATACGTACCAAGTCTTCGTCAGCGTGAGCTGTTCTGAAGACAACAGTGGCTATTTAGATAAACTTGATATTAACTTATAAGTAAGGCTGGGGAATTGGTTTACTTCTACTTCCCACATGGACATCGTTGGTAGACACTCTCTATCCTCCATTAGTCAATACGTCGAGACCGCTAAGAACGTTGCATTGGACTATTGATTACCAGGGGCGGGCATTCCGCTAGTCAAGTCCGATAATCGCAAATCCGTTAATTAGAGGACTAAAGAAAAGTTATCGGATTAGCGAACCTAGTTTTTTAGCGATTTGCGTCAGTGGAATGCCATATTATAGGTTTGCTAACAGCTAATTTTTTGCATAAATATCGCAAAACCTTTTTCAATATACAAATGGTAATTAATTACAATAAATGAAACACTGTAAAGATTGTTGTATATAAATGCATGTAAAATAATTGAAACGAAACAGAACGAGTTCAACCTTGTCTGATACTCGTACGGTATGAGACAAGTGGTACCAAGCGTATTATATTTATCCCCTGCGTTCAGTTCTATAACTGTTCATTAAGTGCCTCTCTCCCTGCCTCCGCAGCCGTGAAGAGGATAGTTAGCATCAGATCTGATATCCTCAGGCTAAAGAGGTCATCCCAGACGGCAGGCAACTGCAACAAGCTGGTCGTTCTCAAGGGGAACCTGAATCTGTTGAAGGGGGGAACTGGCTGTCCCAGATCAAGGAGAAGGTTGATTCGTAATTAATTATTGATCAAATTGAAATGATACTTAAACTTTATATATCGAGTTGTATTATTTATTTCTTGTTCATTGATTTGTTTTTTCCGAAGGTGACTAATTAGAAGGCTCATAATTGGTGTGTTAGCGGATCAGCGTTAGCGAGCTCGAGTTGCGAACCGGTGATCCTGGAAAATTAGCGGATTAGCGTTTAGCGGAATGTTTAGTCAACAAGGCCAACAAGACTAACATAAAGTTAGCAGGTGCCCACCTCTGTTTATTTTTAGAAATCTAAGCAGATTAAGTAGGGTCACTGGCATTTACTTAATCATGACAATTAACTGTTTTAACTGACATTCAATAGAAACGAGAGTAAACATTTACGGACATGAGGCTGTATATTAAACACTCAAACATGGTGTAGCACACGAAGTCAGAAATTTTGAAGCACGTTACATATGCACAGAAAAAAAACATTTCAATGAGTCAGAATAGATGGATATTATAATTAAATGTTTTCTACATGAGAAAGATAACTGAAAATTTGAGTGTATGAAACAGAAAAAAAAATAGAATGGAAGTATCCCTTAAATGAAACTGATGAATCACAAATGGTTGACACAGTAAATTGCGTAGCGGAAGTAAATTACAAGTCAAGAATTTCTGCGCTTACTAGTTCAAACAGGTATAATGTTAGTTCGCTTTTAAAAATAGCTATACTTCTACTCATCCTTTAATCAATGATTGTTACACAATCGTGGCCAATGTAAGTTAATTGATTCAAAGCTTTGAAAACAAAAACCGAACGGAACAGTTGATGATGTGACACAGTGGGAGAATATTCCACTGACAAAAGAGAGGCAAAGTGTGGTCACGTCAGCTAGCATGTGATAGTGTTCTGATGACTCGCTTTCGACTAAGAATTATAGGTCATAGGCTTGTTTTGTAGGTAGAAGCATACACGTTTACGGAGTAGGCCAGAAAGGGATGAATAAAGCTGACGTACAAAAGACTTTTCGCAGGAGTCGTGTGACGATGCCAAATTTTGTAAAGGATGCCACACGATTGGGATAATTTTTACACCGAAAATTTTTGTACTTCCGACATGCAACCGGTTGACCGTCCAATTAGACTTGTGTGTCGACATTTTGCTGCAGCAGATTGGATGTGAACCAGTTTGACATGTGAACCAATTGATTATTCATATAAATAACACAATCATTGGAATGTTTTCCGGTTGAATAAACTATCGTTTTATTTGCAAAAGGACCACAGGATAACCTGTCGCTAGTGTTTACAACGTCATTGGCTTGCCTTTGGTGGTGGTGAGAGGGGGTACCTGCTTTGTGCTCCCAGAGTTTGTGACCCGTTCAGATGGTGGTCATTATATTTGTGCTTATGCACTGCACAGGTGTTGTATAAGATCCTGGTGCACATATTGAATTTATTTATGGGTTCTGAACAGAAGAGGTACTGATTGGATGGTGGTTTTGTGAGCTAAACTCTCGACACAGGCCACCAAGTGAAATGGTGCGAGGGTAGCGCCTACAGAGCTTGTGACTTGAAATCTGAAGTGCAAACACAGTGAGAGATGTCACCAAAAGACAAGGATGCCAGCAGTGCAGGTGGAGGTGGGAATAACGTACATGAAAATGATGTACTTTGTTTTCTAACAGCAAGAAGAAACGTCATTCCGATAGACTATCTGGTTGCAATAGCCATGACAACATACGGTGCGGAGGCAGCGAAGGAGGCTTTGTAATTGTATGTCAATGTTCAGCCCCAGGCTCCAGATACAGCGCCATCTAGTGGCGGAGACTGTCGTCTCGTCAAGGTGCCTCGGCAGCGCCCGAAACTGCTATAAAGAGAATTCTACGTCTGATGAGTGAAGATGACCCACGTATTCCGCTATTTGCAGCAGTTGATGTTGATAAAGTACCCTCTGTTGACTTGAGAAATACAGTTGCAGCTCATATTATTGCGTCAACCCGTGTCGTCAGAATCAAAATGTCGTCTTATACTGAAGCATTTAAGAAGATTTAGCAGGCCCTAGATGAGGTACTAAGCCTTGCCAAAGTCATACGCAGTTGTGACTGCAATGCTGATAGGATACCAAAGATAGAAGTGTGTATTACAGCAATGCTTGCCGAGAAAAAATCGTCCAGTATCTTAGAAGGTATCCATGCACCGATGGCAACTGAAGGCCTTCAGAGTGGTCGTAAGTTTGGCGAAGTCGTATCTGCCCTGCTTCAAGACAAGTCAGCGCAGCGCACTATGTTACCGCGACCAGCTGTTCAACCGGCCTCACCACCACCAAGCACTGATACCCCAATCACGGACTCAGTTACCTACTCTCTCGCTCTCGGAGCACAATCACCATCGTTGACACAACTAAGCCCCTTACCACCACCATCACCACCGACATCACTACCTCAACAATAGCTGAAGTTGGGCAACTAACGTAAAACCAAATACAGTGACATGGTACGACGAAAAATATCTTCTCTAAGTCGCGACTGAAGCACTAAAGATGATGAGTAAACGTTGCCGAGCAATCAGGAGGGATTCATGGATGTGTTGGAAATGGAAAAAATCGTCGAAGAAGAACCTTAATATGAAGATAGATAAAGAGCTCAGTCTTCAGGAGACTTTCGCGACTGATGGTATAGCGAAACTCTTCGTGTTACTACCGTATCCTGGAAGAAGGTTCCCTCGAAGAAGAATGAAGGAACGTGTGAAGCAGCATCTTGGCGAAGAAACATCGTTCAAGTGCAAGAAACGTCTAAGCACAAGAGGGAACACGTCACCCTGTGAGAAATAAGGACACGCAAATCTACTGGAGTCCGTGCTCTTTGACAAGAACACTTGGGAAGAGAGAACCTGCCTACAGCTAATCAAATCTAACGTGCACTTACCAAAAGACTTACGACCTGACAGATGAAGAAAGTGAAGCAGATGTTAGAGAACGGATTAGGGAGACACAGGTAAAGAGTAGAAGGTTCGTAAGGGATCCAGTGCAGGGCGCGGCTGCTATTTACTGGAGGTCAATAAAAGTAGCAGAACAGAAGTTCAAATTGCCTTTCTGAATTGTTTTGGCTTAGCGAGAAATTGTGAAGCCTATGTCGCAGACAACTCAGTTAGTAGCTTTGCAGGAGACCAGGAGACGTGACTTCATCCCTGGCAGATTAATTTACCGTCATCTCTGGGAGAAAAGATAGCTTCATTCTCAATTTCCTTTGTCGATGAGACAAGAGAAATCAGGGTGGGGAGGCCACGTGGGGGTTTGGCATTCATTTGGCAACAATATCTGAGACCACAGGTAAGAAATAGGCAATACGATTGCAATAGAAATCTTGGGTCTGAGCGTTACATTTAACGAGACCTCTGTGCTGTTCTTAAATGTTTACTTCCCTGTCAACTCCGGTGAAATTTAAAGGAATATCTCAGATGCATGGGTGTTCTTGGGGGTATATTGGAGAGTAAGAAAGAGCAACAAGTGTGTATTTTGGGAGATTTCAATGCCTTCCCACACACAAATAGGTTCATTGAGATCGAAAAGCTATTTTCTGAGCATAATGTTGTATTTCAGGACACAAGGCTGCTGCCATCCGACACGTACACACATGTGAATCACGATTCTCTTTCTTTCCACCTCATGGAGATCATATTGCTTTGTCCTCGCTGTTATTAGATTAAACAATTGCTGCCTGATGTTGCGTGCACAGATCACCGTGTTTCAAGGGTTACTTTGATTTAGAGGGAATGCAGACTCCCAGACAACCTAACTCTCGCGAGGTTAAGACGATTGATTGGAATTTTGAGAATAGGTGACTACTGGACAGATTCTATGCTGAGCTCGATGTCCATCTTACAAATATTCCTGATAGGCTTCTCAAAGTGAATGAGGTTGTTGATAACGTAAGATTGAATGATCTGTATGGCTGTACGAGGCAGTGTTTAATAATTGCAGGACGGCGTGTTTTTGCCATTAGAAAACCGATTAAATATAACGTCCCAGGCTGGAATGAACGAGCACGAGAACTGGATTATGCTGTACGAGACGCTGTATTTAATTGAAATATTGCTGAAAGGCATCGAGGAGGTCAACTCGCGGTAGCCATGAGGATAGCAAAGTCACGGTTTTGCAGAGAACTCGCGTTTTTGAGAGAGAACGAGCAACAGTTGCGTGTGCAGGCTTTTCTAGCAAAATTGCGTGAAGGTAAATGTAAAAAAATCTGGAAATAAATTCGGTCACTTAATCCTAAGAAAGAAGCACTTCCAACACGTAAACAAATAAAATGTCAAATCACTCTCGTCTATTGCCCCCTTGAAAGCAAGGTTGCAGATGATATCGATCTTTACAACACTCTCGTCGATGTTGTAACAACACGACACAGTATTGCGCTTGGCGACTCCAATATGCCCGACATTGATTGGGAAACAGACGAATGCACAGCCACCGGCCATTGTCTGATTGATTTTGCAGACGATAAGTTCATGACCCAAACGGTGAAGACACCTACAAGAGGTAGCAAAATTATTGATCTCCTATTTAGTGCAAGCGACTCTCATGTCACGAACGTCGAAGTGGGCGAACCACTCGGAACTAGTGACCACAACTGTATCCGTTTTTTGATAGGGCTCGAGTTGAAAACATCAACAAACTGCGAAAAAGTCCCTAACTTCAGGTTAGCTAATTTTGATGGCTTAAGAGATTCAATGGCGTCAGCAAATATAACCCTCGGACAATATGTCAATCAATCTCTTAAACATTTCTTGACTGCACTTAAAAATATTGAACATGAGCATATCTTGCGCAAAAACAGGCGAACAGCAGTCTATCAGCCCAAGTACTGGAAAGGATAATTGCAGCGCCTTCAATCACGAAAGAAAGCAAAGCATTCGATAAAGCAGAGACATCCACATGACGACGTAGCAAAAAAGGAATACAACATTAGAAGACAAGATCTAAAGAGGGTCCAGAAACGTAAGAAGAAAGATTATGAAAATGAAATTGCCGCCAATGCCAAAACTAATCCGCAACAATTTTTTAGTTATACCTCGAGCAAAAAATTCAAAATCTGTAATAGGTCCTCTCGAGAACGATGTTGGCGAGCTAGAAACGGACGACACCAAAAAGAGTATTCCACTTAATGAATAATTTTGTTCTGTATTTACGTTAGAGAATCATGATATTCATAATCCTGAGGATATCATAGCAGCAAAACGAATTGAAGCCCTCACAACAGTGAACTTTTCCACCACCGAACTTATTAAATATATAGATAAGTTGGTAGTCACCAAATCTCCAGGTCCAGACCTAATTCAACCCAAAATTCTAAACGAGACTAGAAACGGAATCGCCGAACATTTATCAAACGTTTTCACCCAATCTCTCACAAATGGCACCTGCCCCTCTACTGGAAAGAGGCCAATGTTACCCCAATTTTTAAGAGGGGGACAAAAAGTGTCCCGGCAACTACCGCCCAATTAGTCTTACCTCAGGCATTGGCAAGGTTATGGAAAGCTTGACAACGGATAAAATTACAAAATTCTTAGAATTAAACTAATCGATTGGCGACTCCCAGCATGGATTTAGGCACAAGCGTTCCTGTCTTACGAATCTGCTTCTCTTTTCCAGAAATATAATCTAAATCAACGACACAAAATCTATAATCGATAACATTTACCTTGACTTTCAGAATGCCTTTCATAAAGTACCCCACAAGCACCTAATTAGTAAATTGCACAGCTTACGTACAGACGGGAGTGTGTTTTACTTAACGGAGTTTTCTCCCCTGAAGTAATGTTACAAGTGGCGTGCCTCAAGGATCCGTGTTAGGGTTAGTTCTCTTTATAATATTCATTAACGATCTCAATGGCAACGTACTCTCCATCGACTTAACAATGACGAGGCAGCGAGCGCCAACCAAAGCAGATTGCAACGAGGATTTTATTTGGGGAGTTCATGACTCGAGTCATAAGGCTGTGTGCCACTTTATGGTACAGTACCTTGATGTGATCTGATTGGTTTTCAGCAAAAACCCTGCTCGCTGACGTCGAGCGAGGGACCTGCATCAGCGGCGTGCCTCAAGGATCCGTGTTAGGGCCAGTTCTCATTATAATATTCATTAACGATCTCTATAGCAACGTACTCTCAAACATTAGCAAGTTTGCAGACGATACTGAGATCGGAGGATAAGTGCAAACTGAGCTAGAGTGTCAGCAGATCCAACTAAACTTGAACAAAATTGTTGATTGGTCAGAAAAGTGGCAAATAAAATTTAATGTAGACAAATGCAAAGTTATGCACATAGGTCCTCATAACCCGAAACACGAATATTCAATGTCTGGAAAGAAACTCATTCCCGTCACCGAAGAGAGAGATTTAGGTGTCATCATTAGCAACGACTTAAAAAGCAGCAAGCAATGTAACGATGCTGCCAAGAAAGAGAACAAAATGCTAGGTATGATATCCCGCACTATTTCGTACAAAAACTAACACAGTATTCACAAGTTGTTTAATGCGTTTGTTAGACCACATCTCGAGAATGCCGTTCAATTCTGGTCTCCATTCCTTAGAAAAGGCGTTACCAAACTAGAGAAATTTCAACGTAGAGCTACCAAACTCATCCCCTCGCTGCGGAATAAATTGTACGTAGACAGGCTACGTGAACTCAATCTTTATTTGCTAGTGAAACGTCGAGCCAGAGGAGACATGATCGAAGCTTGGAAGATTATGAAGGGTAAAGAAAACGTCGACCGAGCGAGCCTTTTCACTCAAGTTACAAACGGAGTGACTAGGAACAATACATACGAAATCGTTTGAAAACGTTTCTCACTCGACATCACGCGCAATTTCTTCACGTATAGGGTTGTCGAAGAATGAAAGACTTCCCGCGGAAGTTGTGAACAGCGATACAATCGAAACGTTTAAGTCACGGCTCGACAAATTTTACCAAAATCGCTGCTAAATAGATCCCATCTATTGCACTTTCACCAGTATATTCGTGAAAAATGGTGATGGGCATTGACACCCATACGGTTAAATTAGTGCCCGGCATTACCACTAGCACGGTAAAAAAAGGTGCCCAGCATTGGTACCTGCTCGTTGCAAAACGGTGTTCAGCAATGACGCCGGTCCAAAGTGCATCTAACTTCCGGCCTAGGGGGTTCCTACATCTCCTCTCCCCACTCTTCAAAATAGGACGGAGGCACATTCCTACCAGACCGAATAAATATGAAATGAATATCAGAAAGGAATCAAGCATACCCCAATACAGCCATCTAAAAGATAAAAAAACGTATATACATGCATTAATAATAAATATAAATTATAATGTTCAAAACATAAACCGTCCAAATGTATATTTGAAAGCATGGGGCCGAAAGCCCCCACCCCCTTCCACCCCTTCGCGTCGCCCGCCTCCTTTATCAGTGACAACACCCCCCTCCCCCAACCCCTTACTCACCGCTAATTATACCATTCTATATTCCTTCACTAATTTGCGTTTGGACGATTTATAAGCTACGACTATTACCGAAACAAAACGACTTCCGATAGAACACGAAAACCGATCGAACACGAGTAAAGTTAACCATGAATAACAATTATACGACTAACGATTGACCACGACTTCCGACATGACACAGATCAAAAGAAACACGTTTGCCGATATAACACGACTTTTCATACAATTGAACTTCTTTTCATGTCCAATCTACTCCTACGGGTTGACCAATAATGTTTCCATTAATTATTGCTCCTCTGAAAGTGCGCTGCGTACACCAGGGAATGTGCAAAGCAATCATCAAATGCAGTCCAAGGGCACTTCCGTAACGGAAAAATGTAAATTTCTCCTCCTTAGGAACAGTTAAGGCACCGCAGTCGCAGGAACAACTTTTTATCGCCAATTATCGTGATCACGAGGTTGAAACACTAGGTATGGTTTACCGTATAGCTTCTAAAATATCGGTCGGATTCATTTAACCAGTGTTGAATTATATTTTCAGTGGCATTGAACTAGCTCACAATAGAGAGTATTTCGTCCGATTTTACTGTAAATCTACTTCAATATCATAGATTTCCGTTGCTGACTATTGTAATAATTTATTTTCTCATGTTTGTGCTCCTGCTGCTGGATGTCAAATTTTAATCGAAACCATCTTCACCTAAGATGTTAATCGTGTACCTCGTGCTATGCAGATGTTACAGATGTGTCCGACCATCATCGTATTTTTATTCAGAAGTCTTCTGTGATTTCATGACTTTATCGAAGAAATATCCACAGTAAATTCGAATGATTCTTATAAGCACTTCCACCGTGTTTTATCTGAGCTATCCGAGGTGTTTTTCTTGATTTTAATAAAATAGCTCAGATACAAATAAGCGTCCAATCCGTGGATGAAACCGGATTTTCTTGTGTAAGCGAAACAAATTTTCAGATATATATCGAGGAAAAAAAATAGAGATCTGTAATTGGCCCTCTTGAAAACGGTATTGGTGAGCTAGAAACAGACGACAGTAAAATACGTGTCCTGCTTAACCAATTTTTCTGTTCTGTATTTACATTAGAGAATCCGGATATTCCTAATCCTGATATCAAAGCGCAAAGACAAATTGAAGCCCTCAGCACAATGAACTTTTCCCCTGACGAAATTGGTAAATATATAGAAAAAATTAAAGTCACCAAATCTCAAGGTCCAGACCGAGTTCATCCCAGAACGAAATTGCCGAACATCTATCAAACATTTTCACACAATCTCTCACAAATGGAATCTGCCCCTCTCCATGAAAAGAGGCCAACGTAACCCCAATTTTTAAGAAATGGGACAAAATGTGTCCCGGCAATTACCGTTCAATTAGTCTCACCTCAATCATTGGGAAATTGATGGAAAGTTTGATAACGGATGAAATTACAGAATTCTTAAAATCAAACAAATCGATTGTCGACTCCCAGGATGGCTTTAGACACAATCGTTCATGTCTTACGAGAATGCTACTTTTTTCAAAAATTCAATTGAAATCCACGACGCAAAATCAACAATCGATAACATTTACCTTGACTTTCATTGATGGAAACTATGATTACGGATAAAACTACAGAATTGTTAGAATCAAATCAGTTGATGGGTGACTCTCAGCATAGCTTTAGACGCACTCGTTCATTCATACTTACCTGCTACTTTTTTCTAGAATATATTTGAATTTTACGAAGAAGCGAAATCTCCGATCGACATCATTTACCCTGACTTTTAAAAGACCTTCGATAAAGTTCCTCACAAACACTTAATTAGTAAATTGCACAGCTTTGGTTTTCGAAGGGAACTCAATAACTGGATAAAATGCTGGCCCACGGACAGACGGCAGCGAGTCGTACTTAACGGAGCTTCCTCCAATTGGGGTAAAGTTACAAGCGTTGAGCTCCAAGGATCTGTGTTCAGTTCTCTTTATGATATTCATAAACGATCTTGATTGTAACGATCTCTCGAACGCCAGCAAGTTGGCAGACAATACCAAGCTAAGAGAAAAAAGTACAAACCAAACTCGAGCGTGAGAGATTGAACTAGACTTTATCTTCAGGCGCTGATTTGAGTTGTTTCAATTATCATCGTTGAATGTTATTTTGTTCTACAAATTTTCCATTTCTTGATCGACTAAAACATAAAATACAGAGTCACATGATGCTATCTTAGACGTTCTACATCCAAACTAATCTTCTTGCCAGTTTGTGCCAAAAGGCCTGTTTTTGTCTTCTTACACTGGGAAACACTTGTAAACACCAACTCTGCGCACGCCAACCCGGGAAATGACCACTGAAACCAGTCACCTACCTGGGTTAATGAATAAAACTGGGCACTTCGGTCGTGCCGCTCTCTTGCTGGCACCCAACTGATTCTTCCACCCTTATTAAAAATAGCCACCCTAATCCTCAGTGCCCTCTGGGTTCAATTTCGAGTTTCACGAGCGCGTAGACGTGCCGGAACACAGGTCCCCACTTCCAGGTCACATCACACACCTGTGCCTCACCCGCCCCAGTACTTTGAATAGTGGGGACTTACCTTGGCGCTCTCTCACTCTTGACACCGACTTGAGACGGTTTCTGAACAGGAGTGGGTTTACACATCGAAGATACTGAAGAGGAGCCTGCAGACCTTGGGCTATAGGCTGGCCAATAGATGTGCCTGAACATCTCAGACCCCCAGCGCGCCCAGCCCCCCCATCTCAAGTGTAGGCTTGGAGCACTCAAGGGAGCCACGCTCACACTTGTCTCGCACAAAAAATACAGACTGTGTTGTAGATCTAAACTGCGTCCCCACACGCGTTCTGATGGATATAAACTTTGCATAAGTGCGCTCACCAAAATGACTACTAATGTTCCTGCTAGTTATATGAGCAATCTGATTGAGACCTCTGAGGGATTTCTCTAACACATTTGGAATATCATTATTAACCTTTTTGGGAAAGTATACTGAGTAATACTGTATACTGAGTAACGTCTTTATTGTTATTATTACCATTAACGATAGTTTAAATTGAATTCGTCACAGTTCATCGCAAGTGGGCAGCCGGTTCGTATTTCGTGGAGCGGAATTCCGTTTACAATATCATTAGCAATGATCTTACAGACAACGTCTATTTTGAAGTGAAAGCACTATACATGGAGTTGGTAAATCACGAGTACAAGGGGTAGGAAAATTATGAATACACGTGGTTGGGAAATTACGAATACATGGGTTGAGAAATCACGAAACCATTTGGTAGGAAAATCACGGATACACTGGGTTGGGAATTCACGATGGGGTTGGGAAATTACGAACACTAGGGGTGGGGAAATTACGAATACATTTGGTTGGCAAATCGAAATGTGCTTCCATGCGCTAGAGATTGGTCTAATGCATTGTACGATAACGAAGGGGTCAATAGACAACATAAATTGGACATGACATAGGAAAACACCGTACTAGATAATTACGCATACATTCATCATTAAATTAGTATGCTTACCGCTGCCGTATTGCATTCAAAAGAGGTTTGAATATATGCATTAGACTTTTAAAATAACGTCAAATCAACTGCACAGTAGCGCACTTATGAAAACTGTATGATAAATCAAATTATCTGAGCATAATATGGCCTTCTTCGAATGCGATAGACTCATCCTGAGTACTGATGGATGCTTAGTGCCAAAGCTGAAGTTTAGGTTCTATATATTAACGTACTCTTTTTCCCATTCAAATTTGAAAAAAGAGCCATTATGGGTATCTTATAAACCTATGATTTCCCCTCCAGTAAATGCTACCTGGCCTACCAAGTATCTACCTGCTACCATATCTAAGCAGGAAGTGGTCCATAAAATGCCCACCTAGCCCTCCAGTAACTGCTACCTGGCCCACCAAGTACATGCCTGCTACCATATCTAAGCAGAAAGTGGTCCATAAAATGCCCACCTAGCCCTCCAGTATCTGCTACCTGGCCCACCAAGTACATGGCTGCTACCATATCTAAGCAGGAAGTGGTCCATAAAATGCCCACCTAGCCCTCCAGTAACTGCCACCTGGCCCACCAAGTACATGCCTGCTACCATATCTAAGCAGGAAGTGGTCCCTAAAAGGCAAAAGAGAACGGATGTTTTGTGTTATTGGAAATATAAATACATGTTATTTACTAAATTGAAACATTGTGGGGAATTTTAATGGCAGAATAATCTCTTGTTGTGTTCAATATTAGGAATTATAAAAACCTCTTTGAGAAACGCCTTTGTCTCTGTGATATTTAGAGCATGATTGAGAAGTGATGGTGACAAGACTTTCACTCCCGTCCATAACCAAATGATAAGAGATTTGTGCTAGGCCTGCTTTGAGGATCCCAATTCTGCTCGAGGGGTTGAAGGAAATAGTTTGAAAAAGTGTGAAATATGAAAAACATATACATTTCATCTGTCATGTGTTGCTATAGGTATCAGTGATCCTACAAATAAAATATTTCCATTTCATTGCCCTGATGGCAAAGGTTGCAAAGTTGAAGCAGTTGAAGATTTGAACTGTTTGGCAGTTAAGAAGGCTTCATGCAGTGTAACGCATGCAAAGGACAGGAAGCGGACGATACTGTTTGCGCTGAATGTGAGGAATGTTTTATGCGAATCTTGTTGAAAAGCGTCCGATGCGGGACTAATGGGCGTCAGAATGCCGGGGGAAAGCATTTAAGTTGTTTTGTAACGAGTGTGTGACCTGCTTCGATCCTAGCGACAAAACGGCTACTAAGAAACCTGTCCAAACAGCTAGTGAGCTGAGTAATGCCAAGACTGTTGATGATCACAGTACCTCAGTGTCTAGTGAGCTGAGTAATGCCAAGACTGCTGATGATCACAGTACCTCAGTGTCTAGTGAGCTGAGTAATGCCAAGACTGCTGATGATCACAGTACCTCAGTGTCTAGTGAGCTGAGTAATGCCAAGACTGCTAATGATCACAGTACCTCAGTGTCTAGTGAGCTGAGTAATGCCAAGACTGCTAATGATCACAGTACCTCAGTGTCTAGTGAGCTGAGTAATGCCAAGACTGCTGATGATCACAGTACCTCAGTGTCTAGTGAGCTGAGTAATGCCAAGACTGCTGATGATCACAGTACCTCAGTGTCTAGTGAGCTGAGTAATG
>SDVV010015127.1:0-14610 GCA_016164225.1 Gammarus roeselii
TATATATATCTTCGAACAATGGAATATTTGTGTATAGGATCTCTCTGTTCTCAAACTTCTAGTTAAATTGTTGTTCAACAACTTTGTTCGGCTGATTCTAAATGAATTCTACCACTTTTTTACCATGTTCATGGTAGTATAATGTTCCAACACTATTATACAGTTATTGATACAGACACACTGCAACCCCAAGACGAAGAGTTGCTGATATCAGGACCATCCATTCACTCTTCCCCGTATTCTCAAACACATAAAAAATCCAAACATTGTTCTTAATTCAAGTTATTTGTTGTAAACGGGACAAAAACGAATTGGTGAACTAGACTTATCTCATTAGATCGGAAAAAAATATTATGTACGGGGTGGTTGATGGTTATTTAATTATATGTATCTGAAAGGTATATTTCTTATTCTTATACCAGCAGGGAACCAGAAGGTTTCCGGCAAGGTAATTGCAATGCTGTCAATATATGATCAGCTGATTGTATCTGCAGACTTAACTTAATTACCTGATCTTTACATGATCCAATAACAAGAATGCGGAATTAGATATATAATTATTATTCTTGGGCTCTGCGTTGATGGGGTCAAATAATATTTCCAAGGAACCTCCCCCTCAACCCCTTTCCCTCATTAAGTCTCCCGTTTCACACCTGAAACTCCAACCCCATCCCCCAACACCACCAAACACCAGACATCGGTCTCAGGGTACTAACACCCCAATTTTGATATGGTTAATTGTCACGATAATCAGGCCTTACTGGACACATTTATAAACGTTATGGTTGTGGAATACTGATGGACTTCTACTCAAATTTTCATCTGTTTGATCAAGATCAAAGTCCATTCCGATGATGGGGTTTTGATACTTTGTACAGTCCGTCGTTTTTCATCAATGGGACGATAATTTTTTACGATAAATTAGAAATCCACTGCTACAGTGAATTTTTTTATTTCAATTTGCAATGAACAACTTGAGACTTTCTTGTTAAAGAAAACTATGGTTCAAGAAGATATATCAAAGCCCAATGGTAATATTACCTGAGAAATAACATGTTTATACATTTAGTCAATGTTTTTTAGCCCGCGAGCATTTTAGTTCGCGTATTAACTGATGTTCTTTGTATACGAGCGTTTCTGATGAGAGAAAAATTTCCAGGCAGATCAAATAACCAAAAAAAAAAAACAGTGGTGGATGCTGGTAACTGGAATGCCTATTCACTTTTAATCGAACATCACACAGACCAATATTAAGAACAATTTGGTTGCCATAGTAAATAAGTTGTTGTACAAGGCAGAGAAAAAAAATATTTTAAATGTCGATGCAAATGATGAAATGAACTGCTGCTAAACTTTTGCGATACCACAAAAACTTACCCTTTCAATTTGGCTTCTCATCAGAGCATGTGAATCGAAATTACAAATCAAAACTCTTTACCATCGTAAATAAAACTCAGAATCTGTTTAAGAAATATTCCAGGGTCTAGTCATCATATCCAGTGGTATACTCGAATAGTTTAGGGAAACCATATAAGGTTGAGTTTGCCAGCAATTCAAGAAAGATTGTCGGTGATAAATGTTAGGAATGTACAATTAGGCAATTGTTCATGCTTGACTACTGAAAGGTTTTTGAATAAAATAATGCAAAGTTCAATGATGTGATAGCAGTAAAACGTCAATTTAAAAAATTCACACAGTTCAAAGTTTCAATGATCCTCACTTTGTTTCATGTGATCACGTTTACAATACAGCTATTTTATGTTACGCTTCATTATCCGTATGTATCATACTCTCGATTGCAGCCGACCGCCTAACAACTGCCAGTGGTACCGTATGAAATTAATCTCATCGATCTATATCCAGGCATCTGGCCGCGCAGGGAAGATAGTCACATATACTGGTTGGACAAATGTGTCAGGAAATGATAGTATCGTATGCGCAGTGTGCTCACCGGAGCAAATTTAAAATATCCGACTGGGAGGGGAGGGAAACCATAATAATACAACTGACTTATCACACTTCAAAGCTTCAAAACTTCAGGTTTTGATGGAGCTGTTGGCGGCTGTGACACATGCTGTTTTTCGAAACAAATTTTCCTCATTTGCAACTGCTGTATCGACATTGAGATGCTCACTCTACGTTCCTACCGCTGCAGTGTTGCCATCAGGACGCCTTCCACATATTCATCTGCAGTATTGATGCTGAAATGCAAACAATATTTAACTACTGCACTAATACAGTAGCTTTGGAACGTGTGAATCGTACATCTGGGATAGTAACAGTACGTTTCTCATCTCGTTTAGGAGAGCTGCTTTCACACATGATTTTGTATCTGTTAACAACAACAGTATGGCAGTATGCTGTTTTTCGCCCAACACATAATAGCTGCCACAAAACCTCTTCGTATATTTTAAAGAGAGATGTACTTCATTTGCTGCATGACTAACTCAGGACGGATGTCATTTGCTTCTAATAGCAGTGCTTAAAATGGGAGACCCACATAATCACTCACTTAACACGGATTCATGTCAGGTGTCCCGTAACTGCCAGGCTGCGCTGCAAACTGAGTGTTTCAGTGTACAAATAAACCCTAGTGTAGTTACCTTTGAGGGGTGATTAGACCACGTAATGTTGGATCCATGTCACCATGGTAATGCAATCCATGTTACCATGGTAACAGGCCGACCAAGTTGATCTCATGTCTCACTATTTTTGTTCATTTCTTGTCTTCCTGTGTGGCCGCGTGAACGGTTCAATTGCTATATTGCAGCCATTTAACATCAATCATTGTGGTTGACGATCACATGGTAATTGTTATTTCGAAAACTAGGCTAATGAACCAAAATTCAATCGACTTCGTCTTTATTTAATGGTAATTGATTTATTAGCACTGAACAGATGACATTGTCAGTTCCTTCCGGTGCTGCTCAGCACCCACCTGAGAACAGCACATCAATGGGTCAAACCGTTGACTGATTTAGCTTTTAATCCAAGTTACCAAGGAAATTTTATGAACCATTTCTGCATATCCCAGACAGTAGACTTTCTCTCTAGATATTATATGTATCTACTTTCCTTGAAGACTGTCATAAATTGGTTATATATTCATCAATCCAATTCTGATATTGTTCATATTGCGTTGCTTCGTCCAAGCTCTGCGTACCGATGAAGTAAGACATATATATTCGATTGATAAGATATTACATGGATACTTTCCCTCAGAGGAGATCCGGATAGACGACCGTATCCCTTATTCATGCCTGAAATTACTTCAGTTGAAGGAGTATAGTTATGTCTGCGCCCTCGTTCTAATCTACAGAGGATTGGGAGACGATGGCGGTAATATGGACAGTAGATGGTACTGATATAGACAAATGAGAAAAAATCAGACTAAACGAAGCAGTCGGAAGAATGCAGTGATTGATGAAAGCCTTCAGCTATTCAAACTTTGTACAACTGATATCGATTCGAGTTAGGCTGTATATTTTTTACTCGTCTGAAAAGTCAGATATGAATAGACTAACAATCAGTGACCAATGCCTTTAAGACCATAATCGTGAACGGGCTAGCGGTGACATACAGGAATGATGTTTCCATAGGGGAATGGTAATGACGTAGGAGAATGATTGATCCGTAGGGGAGTGATAAGTTCGTAAAGGAATGATGGTTCAGGGGGGGGGGGATGACAGGGAGGAATGGAAATGATGGTGACGTGGGGCAAAGCTGGCTCAACAAAGAAATGATGGATCATAGGGGAATGATGATTCCGATGGGGGAGTTATGGGTATGTCTGGGAATGATGGTTCCGGATGAGAATAGTGGTTCCGTAGGGCAATGATGGTTTCGTATTGAAGTAATGAATCCGTTGCGGAATGACCTTCTCGTTGTGTAATAATGGATTCAGCAGAGAAAGATGGGTCGATAAGGTAAGGGTAGATACGTAAGAGAATGAAGGTATCGATGGGAAAAATCACAATAATCCTATGGATGTCTGATCCTTTCGCGGTCATGAGATTTTATTAACTAACTCCTCTACTGAGCTTAACAAGGGTGGCCGCTTGAGCGCTGATGGTGATGCCTAAGATAAGTGATCGGAAGGTGAGTAAAGGGAGGAAGCGAAGAGTGGTTTGACTGGAACAGTTGGTGAGCTGCTTCTGTGCGATAGTGCTTGGAATAAATCGTCGGAAGTAGGAGAGAGTAGCATGCGTGATGCGAGCTGTAAGTGAGTTACCGTTCCAGGGTGGCAGCTCAGATAACTCATCTGGAAGTGAGTGAGGCGATTGATGACGGTATAAAAAAAAAAATGATTGCCCTCATTCATTGAGTTATTTGAAGAATCCGCCCGACACTGTTAATTAAAATAATCGAAAAAAATATTTAATATTGCCCTTTTTGTAAATAAACCGAATAAAAAATTGTGTTCACAGGATGTATTATTTTTTTCGTAACACTGTGGCAAATAATACCTATCACTATTCGATGTAACTCTATTCCTTGGGAACCACAACTAGTCAAAAATATTACATTTTGCCGACGCCGCACCAGGCATTAAAGGACCCAATGTACAGTAGCGAAAGATAATTAGTTCATGGTTAGTCTACAAACGGAAAAAACAGACTCGAATATTCCCTAGTGGAATTTCACTTTTTATAGGAAACTCAGACGGTAATATGGCTGGTCAGAGATTCATGATGAATGATATTAATTCGATTTCCCATGAGTTCAAATAATATTAAATCATAAACTAATTTTCTTACTACACTGTACGTTTGTTTAACATTTATCTTTAACAGACCAATACGTATCCTGCTCACACCTGCCGCCCAAACACTGAATACTAGTCAGTTAAATAAAGTACGAATTCCTCACTTATAGCGAGTCACTCACTCGCGGGTGTTAGATGATACTGACAAAAAAATTAGGTGTAAGTGAGCGTTGTGGCTGACGATTTTGTTTTGGACTACTTATATTATTGAGAGGATACAAAGAATTAGCTAAAACATTTTTCAGCAAAAAACTCATCATGTTAGGTATTCAATGGAATGCTTTGTTCTTCCGTAAAGAGCTTGCCAACTCTTTTTCGATGTAAAACTTCGGAATTAATTTTGAACAAAAACCTAAATGTCGGCAAAATAGTCCCTCATAATTTTTCCAAAATAATCTACGGGCATAACTACCAGTATTTAACTATATTTTCGATAGCAACAGTTTAAATATGCAGGGGATACACAATGCGATGCAAACGTGAATGTTGGCTGTTCAGGGCCTCTGCTGTCGAAGGTGGCTGTTCAATGTTTTTTTTGTTGACGGCTGTGCAGGAAAGTTCTTGCTGTAAGCGGCTGTTCAAGGCCACTGTTGTTGATTTGAATAATGCTCATGAACTCAGCTGCTAAATATGGCTTGGGAATCATGAGACGAACGGTTCATAAGTCGAGAGACAGCAGCATTGACCTGGAGACAAGCCATGGCCTCATACGCTAGGGCCAAACCCTCCATGACAGACGTGCCATCTTACCACCGGCCATGGACCAATAAGATGAATGACGTCCGAACTCCTTTCAGGCTATTGCCCACTAGCCTGATAGACGTCATCACATCTCATGGGGAACGGTCCCTTATGAAAATAGTCGTCCAAATTTCTCACGGGTTTGGCCATCTAAAGTGAAGGCCGTCTTAACCTCTCTCGGGGCATGGCCCCAAATGATGATAGACGTCTCCTATCCTGAGAGTCATTCTAAATTTTGGTCGCAATAATGCCCTCTATGTTGAGCGGTCAGAATTTCTCTCGGGTCATTCCCACTTGTGCTGAGAAGGCGGAAGTTCTCCCGGGTCCTGGCTACCAATGCGATAGACTCCTAAACTTCTTAATTTCGAGTGTCCAGAAGGACACACGCTACTACGATTCAACAAGTATAATAAAATGAGCTGATGTTTATTCTGGAAATTATGTGTTTTAATGGTAGGAGCTCAAGTTGTCCGCATCCTTCTAGTCTGCAGCATGAGAATGAGAATCCATTCAATATTTAAATTCCATCTTCATTAGTGCCCCAAGATGTACACCTCTATAAATAGTTTCTCACAATTTCAGCTGTTTTCCTGATCGGTGCGAGTGAATTGGAACTGACACATCCAGGTCGAGACTCATCGCAGCTGTTATTTATTAGGCTGTCGAAGTGACTCGGTGAGACGACTGCTCTTCCTGCACTTCCAGACCGTGTAAATATTGCCTGAAGACGACCAAAGAGGACGAGAGATGATTGCCTGACCTGACAGAGGACAGAGGAATGGTGTGAACATCGGGAGGGCGGGATAGGGACGTGTCACCAGGACTGGGAATTTATGTATCACGAAATCCTGTAACAGATTTTCTTGATATTGGACCGAGATTTGATAGTAAGCTATTAAATGAATCTAGGAGAGACAGACTGCACTGGTCAAAATAAAATGCAATTAATCCATCGCTGTTTTGGATTGCTAGTCTCTGATATAACGACAGATACCATTTGTTTGTACAATTCCTCACACAAGCCGGGGATAACAGGACATTTGATTATGAGTGACAGAGACCATCCCATCGTGACATTAGCTAATCGGTGACTGCACTGGGCTCTTCTTGACCACTACCATTGCATAAACTGATTGGTGACAGCTGTTCGTCTTCCTGAACACTCTATCAGGCCTCAGACAACTGGGTGAAGGCTGCTTCTCTACTAGACCACATTTTCTGTGTACTAGCTATTTGGTGGTAGCCTGCTCATTTATTGAACCACTCATTCAGAACCATAAATAGTATGTAAATGACGAAGAAAATAAGTTGATGATCATTGAACAAATACAAATCATCATAAATTTTACCTGAAATCACACCCGATCTGAATGTGGAGTTTGTTTTCTTGTCATGAAATCTTTTTTTTTTGATTGTTCAATGTATTTTTTTCTCTGCTGCACCTTGATAAATTTAGAATATGATAACAATGGGAAAAACAAGATATACAATTAACCCATTTTTCAGAGCGTATTTCCATTGAAATGTAAATGCCCTTGGATTCATTCATGAGTAAAATCAAATATCATACAAGTTCAACATGCTTACAATCCCATCGTATAAAGGCAAACATCCTGAATTCAGTATTTACATATGTTCTTACTTTCAATTCTTGGCGACGTTCGCGATTAAATTTGCGTATCAAGTTAGATAATGAAATACTTTTTAAAGCCGAGAGTTCCGATCATGACATCAATATTTTACACTACTTAAATCGACTTGATTTCAGATCGAGAGGCTTGCATTGGGTATATCATCTTTTATATGAGTGTTTGTATAGAGAGTAGCCTTTTTTTTCTCGAAGGGATAAATGTGTATATACCTAGAAGGTCGGCCGATAGCTGAGCAATAACGAGTTAACCGGGCAACGCCTTTTCCTCAAATGATCTGGTCACTCCGAGTGAGATGCTAAGAGGAAGGGTGCATGCGCACCCTTCTTTTGAGTGGGGCTCAGCAGTGCGGGCGGTGAGACTGTCTGGCAGAGCCTAGTGAATTGATGACACAAGGATCTCATCATTCTTCCTTCCAGCTTGCAGCAACACCCGAGCAAGAAACAGCAGTCAGAGCAATTAAAAAACGCCCATAAACTGATGCAGTCTGCCTCTCCTCACAATATACTTCCATTCTGAGCTGAAGGTCGTAGATTTGATCTACCAGACCCTTAGTGAGACATCTGGGCAGTCTCTGTAATGGTCAAAGGCCAAACCATAAACGCCATGGGTCAAAAAAAAGTCTACCACCCCGAGAAATAGTCGCAATGTGTCGTGTGACTTACCATTGGAAAGTGCTACACACGTCCTTTACTATGTGAAAGAAAAACTCTGCTTTAGATAATTTGTTGATGCGTAACTCATTCAGTACCCTAGTGGGTTCATCGAGAAAGTCCTGAACCAACCTGTAGCAGCACAACTGAATCAGTCAAGCAAGTTGTTACGTCACTGCTGAGCGGCCTTGCTATGTCAGTCAGGAGAGGTGTACTCATCACCCCATTGAGTGGTCCAACTGAATGGGTTACAAATAGCAGACAACTTAGCAGTAGACAAACTGAGGGGTTCTGTGCAAACTAACTTTATGCGTCGTTCAGTCAACTGAGGCAGGCAAGCAAACTTATGACCAAAATGTAATCACTGCAGCGCATCCTGTTTAATCATCGTGACATGATTGCCTAAACATTGACTGCATGAATTATGTTTGACCCTAGCTCCACTACCCATCGCCGGTTGTTTTCTCAATCAGCAATGCTGGATTTCATGCTAGAAAATGAGTTGTTGAATATAAATATTTGACCATGAATGATGTTGGAATGGGATTAATTTATGACATCGAAATCAATATATCAAGCTGTTAATTATTTATTCGATTCGTTTTTTCTTCATATGTGGTAACGTATCATTCATGCTTACATAACAATTGCCGTTTTTCTATGTGAAACTAATATATCTCATGACAGCTGAACTATGAGTTTAAAGGAATTAGGAAAATCCTTTTCGTGTTCATTGTCCATTTGCAAGATTATAATTTGCAAGCTGCTCGTGGATCGTAGTCAATTTGCTAATTTTAAGGACTCCAGGCTGATCATAGTAGTCATGATAAATGTAACTTAACCATTTAAGTCATGGTAATGACGTTTGAGGTTAGGAGATAATGACACCTTCCTGGCTATTGTAGTCATGATAATGGTGACGTTTGAGGCCTGGATATTATGACCCTTGCCTAACCTTTGCAGTTTTGCTAATGATGACGTTTGAGGTCAGGAGATTCTGGGCAATACCTGACCATTGTACTCTTGACAATGAAGAGGCATAAGGTCAAGGGATAAATACACCTGCCTGACCATTGTAGTCGTAATGCTGGAGACGCTTGTGTTATAGGGTTGATGGTACTGCCTGACCATTTTAGTCGTGATAATGATGATGCTAGATGTCAGGAGATAATGGTCCCCTTTCTGACCGTAGTAGCCTTACTGATGATGTAATGTGCAGATGATGGCCCTTCCTGACCATCATAGTCGCGATAATGACGCTCGAGGTTAAGAGATGACGACTCTGCCGTACTATTGTGGTCCTGATAATGATGACGCTTGAGGTTAGAAAATAGTGACACTGCATAACTATTGTTCTCCTAATGATGATGATTCCTAAGATTTGGAGATATGGCCTTATCATACCATTTTCATCGTTCAAATGATGACGTCTGAAGTTATGAGATAATGGCTCCAGCCTTACTATTACTCTGGAGATGATGACCCCTGCCTGATCTTTGCAGTCGTAATGATGATGACGCATGTAGTTTGAAGTAATGACCGGACCTGACCATTTTCATTGTAATACCGATTACCAATACAGTTAGGAGATAATGCTCTCTTTCCTGGGTGACTAAGAACAAAGTTGTGACAGAATGAAATATTAATGCATCTGTACATTCAGAATTATGAAACGACGCGATTTTTTCCCGGTAAATCATAGTTTTTTTGAGTAGATACGTAATAAATGATTTACGATAAGCATATTTTGTTGATAATAAAAATATATATGAATTATATTTCGATTATTTACACCCGCGAAAACTTACTATACTCCCCATAACTGCGAAGACTTTTTCAATATATATAACTCGAATATATATAATATATATAACTCGAATGCTGACTCAACAACCCATAACTGGGAACGCTTACCCTTCAACCCATAACTGGGAATGCTTACTCTTCAACCCATTACTGTGAAAGCCTAATCTACAACCCATAACTGCGAATGCTTTCTCTATAACACATAACTGTGAAAGCTTACTCTAGATCACATAAATGCAAATGCTTCTCTTCAAACCATACCTGAGTATGCTTTCTCTTCGATCCATAACTGCGAATGACAATGAGGCAGGAATGATGGACTCTCAAGTCGAGTCGATGTTCCTCAAATGAAACTGAGGCAATCATTTTAGTAAGCTTATCGAAGGGAAAAAAACAACCTGCGATGCAATAATTAATTATTTATGCTAGACCTTCATTAAAGAGGAAGATCTTTGCTAACAGCTGAACATGTAATTTGACAATCTACACCAATCCAGTCTTATTCTCTGAAAAAATACACAGGATAATCCAAAAATATTTAATAATACAATTGGTGATTAAGATTAATGTTTCAGTCAGCCTAATCTTTATCCTTTGGTTTACTGCCGTTTGACTTCATTTAATAATGGATAAATAAATGCTTTACGGTCCTGCCTTCATTTACCGAGCGAGGCTTGGGCGGGTACATTTCTGTACCTTGCAACGTTAAAGTTGCAAGCTGAAAACTATTTACTAACTTACCTTTTAATAGCGTGCATTTTGTATTTAGTTCAGGATTTGAGCCTCCTGAGACAAATGTGTATTTTTCCTTGGAATTAGAGGTACTACATTTAATGATATAAGCTATTCAATTCCAATGAGAGTCGCATGGTTTCTGAATTAAGCTGTTATTCCATAATATGTTTTGTTGTCTTGAATATTTGAATAGTAGTAATACAATATCCATTAGGCTCGTCAGCCTCAGCAACCTCGTCAGCCTCACCAGCTCCGCCAGCCTCGCCGGCCTCGCCCACATTCAACAGCCTCGCCAGCCTCGGCAGCCTCGTCAGCCTCGGCAGCCTCGTCAGCCTCGTCAGCCTCGTCAGCCTCGCCAGCCTCACCAGCCTCGCCAGCCTCGGCAGCCTCGTCAGCATCGTCAGCCTCGGATGCCTCACCAGCCTCGTCAGCCTCGCCAGCCATATCAGCTTCGGCAGCCTCGGCAGCCTCGGCAGCCTCGCCAGCCTCGGCAGCCCCGTCAGCCTCATAAGCCTCGCCAGCCTCGGCAGCCTTGTCAGCCTCTGCAGCCTCGCCAGCCTCGCCAGCCTCGTCAGCCTCGTCAGCCTCACTAGCCTTGCCAGCCTTGCCAGCCTCGTCAGCCTTAACAGCCTCGGCAGCCTCGGCAGCCTTGTTAGCCTCGGCAGCCTCGACAGCCTCGTTAGCCTCGGCAGCCTCGTTAGCCTCGGCAGCCTCGTTAGCCTCGGCAGCCTCGGCAGCCTCGCCAGCCTTGGCAGCCTCGTCAGCCTCGCATAGCTCGGTAGCGGCAAACCACCCTCGCCTATTATAGGGTTCTTCTGAACGGAAACTGACTAATCTTTCCAAGTTCAGCGACCACACGAAATGTTCATTATGGCATGAGCGGTCCTGGCGGAACACTGCGCCATTAAATATACCTTCATCAGATTTTAGGGTCGGCAATGCCAGCAGGCAGAGGGTGGGCCAGGGATGGTACTGCAGAAAAAGCATATTATTGTACAACTATGGTAAAAACCCTTCAACCAGTGCACCGACAAGGGGTCTGTAAAGTACGTTACGTATGAATATGACCGCAGACGATGTTTATAAGTGACTATCATGAACTATGACCCCAAGTTGAGGTCATCGTGGTTTTTACGCGGTAATCAAACTGATTCCCTTTTTGAGCTTCTACTTTATTCATGAGTATAGACTGTCATCCAATATTGACTAAGCTGAATTTATCTCTCCTATAGGAGCCGCCAATTTTTTTTATACCATAAAACGTAATCTAAAATGTTCCATTTCTTTTTTCTAAGATTACGCTATTAAAATCAACGATAACCTACATAAAAATTCAGCACCCTCGTCTTTATTATACCTGACGTCACAATATTGAATTGCAATGGTCCACATTGTTTGATCAGATCGTGTGATTGTCAACGAAATATTGATAATTGCTTGATCGTGCCCCGCACGAATACATCAAGGAAGATCTAATTTTGATGACGATCCGACGATTGAGCAAACTTTCGAGTAGCACAGTCGAGAGTTCGTAACAATTACATTGAATAAGTACGGCACGGCTTATATTAACATTTTCATCCGTTCAGTGTGATGGAGGGGCAAAAAAATACAACTTGTATTGTATAACGATGCTTTCCCATCCTCAGCACGGTTTAACTTAGTTTTGAATTTATTATTTGTTGAGCCGAAAACGCTAGCTAATGATAATGAGATTTTTTTTAGTGCTGTTACAATAGTTTATTGTTATCATCTTTATGCTTGTGGGTAAAATAATGCCCTGATGGACCAAATCTTCAACGGCACCGGGGAGCTTCCAGTAGATCAGGAAGACCATCAACCACAGATATGAATTCTGTCTTTAGAGAGCAAGAGGTGTTTCACAATACATGACTCACGTGAGAGCTCCGTTGTTCATGAACTCCTTTATAGAATATACAACACAATTCCCGTTTAATGAATTCCCCAATCCAGTAACAGCCAACATCTATTAATAGTTGAAATCTTGCACATAGGCCTGTCAAAGTCTTCGCTAACATTCAGCAGTCCACGACCATACTTCATACAGTTCTCGTCAACGAGCCTCACCAATGGCATCTCAAGGACACGGCCGCCACCGAGGAATCAGCACCAGCATGATATGCTCTTCAACGTCCACATGCCCTGTTGGATCATCAAATAAATTGAGAATCGAGCAAATATCCAACCAAGACTGGATGTATCCCAAAACGTTCTAAATTGTAATATCATTTCTAGCTCCCCCCCCCACCCTCCCCCGTCCGCATAGAATCTGATGAGAATGGATAACGAAGCATCAGTGTAGTCTACAAGAAAAAGTAATGTTAGTTGTATATCAATGACATCCTGAACAATCCTGAAGTTATATTTCCACAAAAACTATAGATGATTTACAAATTACATATTCTGCCTCATTGAAAGTTCAACTCTGGCTCGAATGCGCCGGTGTAAAATGTTACACGGTAATGTTCATTTTCTCTATAGATTACGACGTAAAGTAAAATACAGCTATTGAGTTGACTAGCTTCTGCGAATCATTATTTATTACCTCTCGTTCCCTCATTCATTAATTGCGTGAATGCCTTAGTCTCTGAGTATGTGTCGTTTATTTCATTATTAAGTTTCATGACATTTCTACATAAAAAATCTTCTTGTGCACTTATAATTTGTGCCAAAAACTATTTTATTGGATGCTGCCCGGACGAATGTAATTAGCGTATTTTGATTGTTCTTGTCATCATTATAAAATATTTTTAATGTAAACTTTGTGAACTCCCCGAATATTTCCATCACAAATAAAGCTTAGCATACTAAATCTATATAATTACTATTATTAACAATATTACCAGCGCAGTCTCTAATGGTATGTTGTTAGCCGTTATTGAAGCATTTTCCTGAATTTCCGAATTATTTCATCGAATACTTTAGCCTGCGATGAGTATTGGTACCATAACCTACTACAGTCAAAACCCGTGACTGTAGCAGAGCCAAGGATCTGGAAAAACTCCCAGCACTCAGCGATTGTTAATGGAACTATCATATTTCCCCACATTATGGATAAGAAACCATACGAAAGGACGACTCTAAAACAGCCTTGTCAAAGGGCCTGCTGCGTCTCCCCCTTCTGCAGTGGAGCACTTGAAGTCTGTTCGCAGCTGAAAACTTTGAAAAAGATACAGTCTATGTTCTTTTTTCTGCGAACGGATTGCATCATCGCAGTTAACGCTGCCCAGGGGACAGGCAGATGGGCAATTGTTGCCTGAAATTATTCAAAAAAGAGGAAAGGACACGGGAATGCCCTGATCTGAGAACGAGGTAAGTGTTGGAGTTCGAACATTGACTGTCCATGAAAGTGAACGAAAAGACTCAGTTCACACCCTCTATGAACATTTTTAAATGAAACTGCACGATCTTCAGTTAAGATTGCATAAGCTCATCGACCGATAATTATGAAGCTTGAAACATTTCAAAAATGCATACATTAGTGTCTGAAGCAGATTGAACTTTCCGGTGTACGGTGTTTTGCAGAGGACAAGGTATTCATTTGAAAACAGCAAAGGACAACATTATCATTCTCGACAAGGGGAACGCGAGGGCGGTCTCATCACAGTTACGTAACCGTTCCTCATCCACACTTACATGGCAGTTTATATTCACCCGTCGCGTCCTCTCGCTGTAGCAGCTGTGACAGAACAGTAAACAATTGTATGTCTTTGCTCCGATCCAGATCAATTGTGTCAACACCGTCGCCCATTGCACGCAGTTTTTCCTACTTACAGCATCTATTGCCACTTCCAACCGCTGTGGCAACACGGTCGGCAGTCGCTCATCGGACGCCGGCGCTCCAACTCACTTCAGCTTTTGCAGCACCGTCGCCAATTGGGCGTCATCACTCCCTTTCATAGCAGCTACTATATTGCAGTACATCTTGAGGGCTTTTGGCCAACAGCCAAAGCTAGAGCCTTCCTACAGATGGATCCATCAGTCTCAGTCTTGATGTTGTATGGGTTTTTACTCAAGATGATATTACTCCTGTCTACCCGTTGATTTTCTGTACCAGTTAGGTTCACCAAGCCGTTTTCGTGTCTGGCCCTTTGGAGATGGACTCGTGTTCTACCTCAGAAGAGCTACGAGGGACGCACACAAACTTCAGTTATGACATTCATGACGGTCTGGATCTATGGATGACCGAATCAGAAAGTAATTGAGTTACTCTGTGTCCTGCATTAGGGGAATCCTATAT
>SDVV010015128.1:0-14610 GCA_016164225.1 Gammarus roeselii
TATTCGTATGTGATCTTTGTCTTTTAGCCTAGTCTTGCTAACCTCGTCGTCGGCTTCACAAAGGGTGCGAGTGCCGTCTAGTCACATGTGCTTAGGCGCCCTGCGGTGACTATTGCTGCGATCTGTGTTACTTTTGTCGATGAAGTCGAGTTGTTCCTTCGTTCGACAGAGAAACGTGAGTGTACCATTCAGTTTGGAGCAGAGCTTATCAAAATGATGTCCAAAGGTCATATTGGGATCAAGTCACACTCCCACACTTTTGACTTTGTTGTCAAGAGGGGTTTTAACCCCCATACAGTCAACAGCAAAATTTTCGGGAACTCTCCGTGTGTTGGCTTTGGATCTCAGCATAATGCACTGTGGTTTACTTGCATTAACTTTAAGCCCATATGATGAATACTTATTATTTATGTGGTTCAGCGCTGTTTCTGCATCCTTCTTCAGCTTTTTTAATTCGTTTGCTGGTCTGACGAGCAGCAATTGAACATCGTCCACGTATAATGCCATTCTGGCATTGTCGAGAGGGTTTCCACAGTTTATGTCATTGATAAGCAGAAGGAAAAGTACCGTAGACTATTTTTGTCTATTGCTTTGTATACGAGTTCAGAGATTTTCAGTAGCGCGTCTTCAGTAGAGGTCTTCCGTCTGTATGCATACTGACATTCATTGACCAGGTTCGCCTCTTCTAGGTAGTCAAGGATTTGACGTGCAATTATATTTTCCAGGATTTTTGATGTTACTGGTAGCAGGCTTATGGGTCTGTGATTTGAAGGGTCGTTTACCTCCCCTTTTTTATGAACAGCTTTAATTAGCGCGTGTTTCCAGTTTTGAGGGAAGGTATTTGTTACAATGTATGTGTTGATGAGCAGCTTGAGTTATGACAAAATAATTTGTAACCTGTCTTTGAGGTACTGTAATGCTGTTCTATCGTTCCCACAAGAATTGGTATTTTTAAGCGCGAAAATTGCCGAAGCAATTTCCAGTCTGCTTACCAGGCTTGGTGTCCACATTTGGTCGTTTACGGTGGATGAGTCGTTATGAGGTGGAAGAGTGAACCGAGTAAGCGTATGCATTACTGGGGCTTCGTGAACCACCGAGAAAGTTTTGCTGTGTTCGTTCATCACCTCTTCGTATGTGTGCTTTCCAACGTTAGCGAAAAACTCATTGAATGATTCTGCTATTTGTTCTGGGTTTTCATAGTTTGAGGACTTTTTTGGTTGCTTGTGGGGCACAATATTCCCAGGGATGTTCCATGTCTGCTTCGGTTGTCCTTTTGGTTTCTCTAATTCAGCAAGGTGCGCATCTCTCTGCTTTGCTTATTAGTTTTTTACGTGTTTTCTCATCTGTTGGCAAACCACTCACATGACATTTAAAACACGCGATTCGTCGGTCAAATCCGTGCTATTTGAATCTGTATTCCTTTTATCACCGTTTTTTTAGCTTGACCTTTCAGAAACTTATGAAGATATTTTGGGTTTTGTATTTCCTGCCTGAGTTCAGGAGTCATCCAGCTGCCTGGAGGGCGAGTTTTTTTTTAACTATTGGTGCTACAGAGTCGAGAGCTGCTGAGAACGTGTCTGCGAAAATGGCCGCTTGAATATTCACTTCGTCCGTGGTGCGCATGTTGTTAAGCGATGGGATTATGTTCCATAACTCTTGCCTCAGTGAATCTCGTGAGCCGTTTTCTTTTGTTCTATACGTCCGGATGACTGATACCCGTTTTTCTTTGCGTACTTTGATCAGGCAGCTCATTTTCTGATGGTCGGCAGGTGATTGACAAGCCTTGGTGCTCATGACAGACGATCTATTGTATGTAATTATCAGATCGATGCAATGAGCTACTGTCTTTCGTGATTCTAGTTTGTTCCTCAATGAGTTGCTCAAGTTTTAATATTTAAATTATTGGGCCAAATTTATTAGGTTTCAATTGATCGTCATTGAAATCTCCTGAGACGTACATGTTCTCCTTCAAAGTAGCTGATAACTGGACATTGGATTCTATGTGGCTGATTGACTGGTTGCTGGCTTTGGGTGGCCTGTATATACTACGACAATAAAAGATTTAGTTGTTCCTACTTGGACGGTGATCCAAACATCGTCCACTTCGTCACCACATTCACCCGTTTTTAATATCCTGATTGTGTACTCATATCTGGCAAAGAAACAGGCACCGCCTCCTCTTTCACCTCGGTCTTTTCTGAACAGTTCATACCCATCTATCTGAATGAAGTTGCTATACATACTGGATGCAAGCCATGTCTCTGTAAGGCAGAGTATATCCACATCTTCATCCCTTAGCATCAGTTCAATCTGGTCTAGCTTAGACAAGAGACTTCGCAATTTCGTGTGTTTTCTTTGTATGTGGTTCTTGTCCTTTGGTCTAGGCTTGCTTGGTTTGTCTATCAGCTCGTGAGGGACCCGATTACGATCTATTCACATGTGAGCGGTTGTTCTGCAATGACTATTGCTTCGATTTGTGTTGTTACTCTCGATGACCGTAGTGTTGCCTGTAATGAGGTCCTGTCTATTGTGGGCGCTGTTTGGTGAGTCGTTTACATAGGTGCAGGAATCAGGTGCATCGTACATTGCGGTGAATTTATTGGAGCAGAAGTTTTCTTCACTTGATGCACTGTTCGTTTTGGATGAATGTAAGAATTTCTGCATAGGTACAAGTGCGCTGTAATGATGGTCTTTTAAGTCAATGAATACTCTGAGACCTGTCTGATTGTTATTCAAGTGTGACTCAATGGACTTTTTTGATGCATCGGCGCAGCTGACTTCCTGAACGATGTCAATCTGAAGTCCCAGAGCGTTGCTTAGCATTGTGGGGGCCTGGTTTCCCAGAGGTTGATTGTAGTCTCTGTTGTAAAAGTACTGTTCTATAAATATTAGGAACGCTTCGTCGTACCCGTTTTTTGGGATAAAACCTGAATAGTAGTTCATGTTCACATTGGCTTCATGCCATGCAGTGCAGAGTAACGAGTCAATGTCTTGTTCGGGACAATACCCAATTCGGTGCTTCTATGATTGGCTAATGGCATGTATCAGGCAGTGGCCATCTGTTGGAGTTGGCTTTAGCTGTAATTTTAAATTTTTTAACACTGTGTCAATTTTATTGTTACATGGACATGGGAATTTTTATAACTTGTCTTCTCTCTAGATTGTGAAGACCCTATCTTGGACGCCTGACTGAGGACATGGTGATTAGTATTATGATGAGGAGCATTGTGGTTTGGTTGGGATGCCCCGGAAGTGACGCAGGGTTGAGTTGGATGATATTTTGTCAGTTGTTCAGTGGCATGTGGTGGAAAACATCGTTTGGCTTAGTGCTCAGTGGCATTGATGATAAGTGGAGCGTATAGTTGGTGTACAGGGTGCTTTGAGTGCTGTGCAGTGGCATTGACTATGGGTGGATCGTATAGTTGGTGTGCAGGGGGCTTTGCGTGCTGTGCAGTGGCATCGACTATAGGTGGAGCGTATAGTTGGTGTGCAGTGGGTTTAGCGTGCTGTGCAGTGACATTGACTATGGATGGAGCATATAGTTGGTGTGCAAAGGGCTTTGCGTGCTGTGCAGTGGCATGGGTTAGGGGTGGAGCATATAGTTGGTGTGCAGAGGGTTTTGCGTGCTGTGTAGTGGCATTCATGATGGATGTAACGCTGGGTTTGTGCGCACGGGACTTAGCGCTCTGTGCAGTGGCATTGCTTATGTGTAGAGCGTACAGTTGGTGTACAGGGGGATTTGCATGCTGTGTAGTGGCATTGGTTATGGGTTCAGCGTAAGGTTGGTGTGCAGAGGGCTTTGCGTGCTGTGCAGTGGCATTGATTATGGGTGGAGCGTACTGTTGATGTGCAGGGGGCTTTGCGTACTGTGCAGTGGCATTGCTGATTGGTGGACCATATAGTTTGTGTTTTGCGTCGTGTGCAGTGGCATTGATTATGGGTGGAGCGTTGAGATATCGATGGTTTGGACTGGAGTACTACGCCATGGAACGAGTATAGCTGGAAAGGTGTTATGTCTGTCGTGTGTGTGTGTGATTTTGGAGTCATGAGCCTTAGGTGATCGGCTCGTAAGCAAGGGCTGGACTGTGTTTCGGGGATCGCGCTCTGCGTAGGTGTGTTCGTAATTGAATGGTTTGCATTTTGGGCTGGTACTGTGCGTTAGGTCGTCGCTCGTGGAAGGCCGACGGTCGCTTTCTTGTTTGTTGTGAGGCAAGCGGTGTTTTTGGGCAGAGCATGAGAGTCGCGGTGTGTTGCTGATGATGGGTACGGTGTGAAGAGGCCGTGGGTTTGTATAGTCGGCTGACTTTTGGTCGGGTGTCATTAAGATTAGGTGCAGTCCGCAAGTGTGCGCAGCTAGCCTCGTGATCAGGTGTAGGTCGTGAATGAGTGTCGTTGGTTGAAGAGTGATTTGATGTCAATCGCAAGGGCGTAGGCAACGGAAGTGTGTGGTTGGGGTGCGTGGGATTGGGTGTCGATAGGAAAGGAGGGCGTAGGTGTGACCGAGGGAAGCAAAGAAATGGAGGGCACGCATATGATTGTCTTTTGTGGTCATAGTGATAGTAGTGGGCTGACAGTAGCTCAACCCAATGGGGAACGTAACGTGCTACAAATCGAGGAACTTGATCGTTCCTCTTCTATTGAGATTTGAACTATTTTTTGGGAAAATATATCGCGTCGATGGCTTAGTATATCCGTTCCTTGATGTGCCGGTTGGTAAGACACGCAGCTTTAAGGAGTGACATAGACTCATGAAGTGGATCTTTTCTTTGATTGACGCAAGTTTGATGGGTTCGGCCATGTATATCTTTGCGGCCCTATGTTTTGTCCGAATTGTTGTGGATAATTTGGCTGTCATCGTTTTTGACGCAATCTGTAAGCGATATTATGTATTTTTTGTGCGAGTTTTCTGTCTCAATGGTTCTACAGCGTGCTTCAAAGTTCTGTCCATTGATCTTATGGACCGAACATTTCCCCGTAAGGTCGTCTAGTTGAACATTTGCGATGAATCATCTCGTATGAGGGCTATTCCAATAGGTTTTTTGGTTTCTCCTGAAACGGTGCGGGCATTGTGCCCCGTACCAGGTGGCTGGCTTGTTAGTGGGACCTTGTCTGCTATTCTAACAGCCATGCAGTGGGCGACTGGTGAGTCACGGGAAGCAGGGCTTGGGCTATTGAGATTGAGTAGTTGCTGGCGGGAGGAAGACGAGGGTTCATTTTTAGATGAATGGGGGGGGGGCGAGGCGAAGTTTTCATTAGTGGCGGGGTGCCAGCTGTATTTGCTTCCTTGAGGGTTGTGACAGATTGATTTTTGTGTGCTGTGAGAGAGTTGCGCAATTTTGAAGATATCGGACCGATATTCTTTGGCTTTCTTGTGCTATTCTTGTTTCTGCAAGATGAGCAATTTGCATTACTTCTGAAGCAAGCACAGCGCCTTGCAGTCCCCTGTGCGACAAAGGCAGCATTTTTTTATTGGATGTGGGGTGAAATGGGGGAATTCCATTGTTGAAGTGTAGATACCTAGATAAGAGGTGTGGCTGTGTGACAAGACAAGACAAGAGCTGTGACAAGAGCTACTGTGTACTTAAAATAGTGGGTGTATGTTACAGACAGTTAATAATACTGTTAATGATGCAATGCAGACTGCTCTGATAATGATAATTTACAGTACTAAACAATAAATAATAGTGCACTGCTAATGATAGACAACTGCACCAATGATGGTGCTTTGCAGTATAGCACACTGAAAAATACTGCACTGCCCATGATTTACCAAAATGCTCTAATAATGATGCTTTGCCGTACCGAGCACTGAGTTACACCGTACTGCTCAATACAGATCGCTGAAAAATACTTTACTGTTAATGATATAATAACAAACTGCTTTAACAATGATGCTTTGTCGTGTCAAGCACTGAAACACACTGTGCTTGATGATGTACCACAGTACTGTAATATGGTGATTTGCAGTACAGAACATTGAATTATACTGCACTGTCAATGATATGAAAGAACGACGAACATTTTGACAAGAGTAGGAGCAGCCTTCGGCTTACCGAAGGCTGCTTATGGCACGAATTCGCAACAAATATTTCAAGGAGATCATGTGAAGCAGCCAATAATAAGAGAAGAAGAGGCAAAAAAACACATTTGATTACAAATTCAATTAAACACATAATACTTCTCGATGAGCCGCTTGCGTGGGGCCTATTTTGTTCATGGAGGGATGGGGAGCGGATGAATGTAGGTCCACTGCACTCCAGCAAGCAAGCGCGTGCATGGGCTGACAGCTGAGGCAGACAGGAGAAGGTAGCGAGATGGTTGGGGGATGATGAGGCTAGACTCGGAGATAGCGGTGAACCTACTGCTTGATGTCACAGGCTGGTCTAACAATGTCGATTTGCAGTCCAGAACACTGCAGTGCGGAACACTGAAACTACGGAACACTGAACGGAACACTAGAAAACAAAATACTGCTAATGACATGAAAGACTGCTATGATAAAAATTATTGCGCACTAGCAGTACGAAAAGTACGTAAAACTGAGCGGAAGACTGAAAACACGGAGAAGCATAATCCTGTTAATAAAGTGAGCGACTGGTGTAATAATAATAATCATTATTATTAGCGCAGAACATTGGGTAACAAAGAATACTGCTGTAGTGTCATAATGGCTATAATTTTCGATGCGGAGTATTGAATGACACAAATATTGCTATGGTAATCATGATTTGAAGTATTCTCGACCATTTGGGCGAATTTTGACCATACGGTGCAGCCTGTCATGGGTGTGCACACTGAAAATACCGAACAAGGAAAAACCCAAAACTGCTAATGATGTGAGCGACGGCTGTGATTATAATGTTTGCACACTGGAAGCACTGAAAGTACGGAACACTGAGCTGAACACTGAACAACACAATCCTGCTTATAAAAAACACAATACTGCCCATGAATGACACGATACTGCTTATGAATAGCACAATACCCTGAATAACACAATCCTGCTAATGAAGTGAGTGACTGCTATAATTGTTTTTATTTATAGCTCAGAAGATTAAATAACACAGATACTGCTATAGTGTCATACCAATGATAATTTTCAGTGCGGAACATTAAAAAACACAAATACTGTTGTGGAAGCTACCTACAAGCAATCTTCATAAACAAGAATGTAGGCTGATCAACACCTAAAAATATAAACTTAAGACTGAAGACACTAACTTTCAATACATGAGAAAAAAAGACGTACGAATATAATTTGGAGAGCACTCTAATAACGCGAGTAAGCTCATGAAATGAAGTAAGATGTTGTGAAAAAAGTAACTACTTACAAGCGATATTCAGAAGCAAGAATCTAGTTAACTTTTACGTCCTGTCGCTAACGGTGTCTTGAAGAAATCTTTTGGCTGAGCGGTTAAAGCCTCTGCCTGTTTTGAAGAGCTATGCAGTCAGTGAGCGAGGGCGCAGCGATTCAGGGTATCCTCTTACACGTAGGGGTCGAGGGTACGTCTTTTTGCTCTGGCGTTCTTGCGTCAAGTTTTCGAGCGCGAGTAAAGGCTTCTTCAGTAATATTTAGTTTATATATTCTCACGTTGAATAGCTGCGATTACGATTTATCAGCTGGCGCTCGCATTTCATTTGAGAGTTCATATCGACGTCGGGTGAATGTAGAATCTTCTCCGCACATAATGGTAGCAGAAAATAACCCGAGGTAACGCGGGCTGGAACTCTCGTCGAGAAAGACATTCCCGGAGAGCACGTACATACGGACAACACAAACATGTGGCGGGGAGACACTCCTAAGATTATAACTGACGATGTTCACACAGTTCACCAAAGGTATGATGCATATTTCCTTCCAGCTTACTTGATAATAGCCATGTTGTTGAAGGGGACTTGATGGTGCTCTGGCAATATTTTGAAGCCCAATCATCATGCTGGTAGACACAAAATATTGAAATCTGAGGCACGTGTTATGAAGGACTGATCTTGACGATGGTTGTTCATTATCACATATTACTTGAAAGTACAAACACATGTGACCAATGACCGACGGGGTATCAGAAGATGATGGATAAATTAATGAAATATCAGTAAATGGAGTGTTATGTAATCAAAGCACGATTCTATGCTGTAGGATGTAAAGTGCCACTGCCTACGCGAATTTTTATGAGTATGAACCATCTACAATATGAGCATAAACCACTTACACGGCACAATGCTATGATACGCCCTGATATAAGTTACTTATGGTCATGTTACACAAAGCAGGCCAGATTCAATAGCGTTGAAAATCGGAATAACAGTAACATCTTGAAATACTGTTTTAGACAGACGGGTAGCACATGCACAGCTAAAATGTGAGATAAACGAACAAGGACGGCATCTTAACAGTGCCTGCATCCTAACAGAGGTATCCTAACAGGGCGGAAATACGTTTTCAAATTATAACAATGCAGTGACAATACAGTTGCTTTTAAATTTTCACATTCCGTAAACCCATACGCTCGATAACATTGATAAAGTACAATCTGGTAATACAGTCGAAATAAGGATAACATTTATAAATATAAAAATCAAGCTGATAGAACACCAACAGCACTGGTTTTCACCGTGTGGATATAGTTGTTTCCAGATGTTAGTCAGACATAGTAGGTCACTTGTGAGATTAGTTCCTGTTCATTACAGTATCATTACAATATCAACACAGGAGAACATTTTTTTCCTTTGGCGGGCTACACTTAACACTCATGATATGCACTCTGTATCAGCACTATTAGCAATATTTCGGCGAGTATCCAGGTCAGCTATGATGAGTGTGTCAAGTCAGAAGGGAGGCGAGGCGGGGTGGGAGGCAAGCGGGTATCGTTGGCAAGGCAGGAAGGCTGTGGTCACATGGGCAGGGCAGGGCAGGGCTATGCAGGTTAGAGCAGGGCTTTGCAGGTTAGGGCAGGGCAGGGCAGGGCAGGGCAGAGCAGGGCAGGGCGAGATATACAGAAGTCTGTTTGGCTGGCGACATGTGTGCTGTAGGAGAGTCACGCGGTTTGTCTGGTTTGTCTGAGAGTGGGTGTGTGGGGGTATGTTGGGTAGGCCGTAGAGGCGGGCTTAGGGGTAAACAGGAATTCAAGGATTTGGGGAATGAGAGCTGGATTTTGAGGCTGTTTGGACGAGATGAGGCGTGTATACAGTGCTTGTTAGCTCTTCATTATTAGTATTTCCCCGTTAGTACAGTGTCCCGTTGATGTGGTTTTGGTACACCGTCGATCTAGTTTCTTTTTCCCTCTTGTTAGAATTATTGATGTGAGAGGGGAAGCATCCTCAGTAAATACACGTTGCCCTATCCTTATTTTCCTGAAGCACCCCACAACACAACCTCTCCTCAAGCACGCACAGAAGGAACTCTCCTCAAGCACGCCCAGAAGGACGAAGAATCACACGACAACAGTGATATTTTGACTTCTGAATCAGGAACATGATAGAAACGCCTTCTGTGTTGCACAAAATGTCTACACTGCAATCGTCTTGGCGAATGAAGACAGAGACAGGTGTCTTCATTTTAAGAATCTGTATAATCACCTAAAAAAACTCGTGATGGTGCATGATACAAAATCATCCCCTTCAGCGAAGGAAAATCTCATTAGGCTTCTGCTTTAAGAGATAATAGTCTCGCCCATACGATAAACTTCCATCTTGAATAATGGAAATTGGTAAGAGTCTTGCTGATGCAGAGATATGATCCAGAGAAGGACTGTGGTTGGAGCTATGAACGGGCCAGGGTGAAGAAGGTCCTGGTGAGTTGAGGAGCGATCTGTGTGTGTTCCGTGCCCTGCCGCTCCCCCTTTCTATATCACACCATATACCCTTGACCCACTCTTCACTTCTTGGTGTCATCACCACCGAACACGTTGGAACCTGGATTTAGATATTGGCCAAGTTGTCGTACACGGGTATATAAAAGATGCAGCAGGTCCAGCACTGCATTGTGTTTCTTGCTGGTGGAGGAGCTAGTTTCAGTCGTGAGGTACGGGTTTCGATTTCTATTGTGTCAATGTGTTGCTTCAAAGTTTTGATAACTTTCAACAACTTTGTTAGACGATCCCTAATTTGTTTGTTTTTCTTCTTGTAGAATGGATCAACCACCGTTGCTGGATAGCACTCGAGGACGAGGGACATTGCGCAACTAAGAGATGCAGCGAAATGACAGCTCTATCTGCCCTCCACCTGTTTTGATGGACACATCACCACCAACATCAGCTATAGATACTGCGGCAGTGTCTAGAGTGGTTACAGTGGTTTCAGCAGTGCCTATGGATTTTATAGTACCAATGGATAGAGTAGTGGATACAGTGCCTACCGTACCTACAGTAGATACAGTTCCTACATCAGTACCCATGGTAAGAGCAGTGCCTACAATGGAAGAGGTGCCTACATCAGTACCCATAGTTATAGCAGTGCCTACAGTGGATACAATGGATACAGTGCCTACATCAGTACCCATGCATACTGCCCCAGTGCCTACAGTCATTACTGTGCCTGTCGCCCCGCCCACCGTGCTGCCTGCAGCAACCCCGTTGCCTGCCGCTCAGCCTTATGTTGAGGCGATGGCAGTCCCGCCTGCGCAGCATCGGATGCCCCAGCATTGGATACCCCAGCTTTGGATGCTACAGTATTGGATGCCCCAGCATTGGATACCCCACCACGTGAGCCAAAAAAAATCCCTGCGCAAGAAGACGGCTTTATTTGCAACAACTTGAAAATAACCAAGTTTGTTCCGCGTATTATACACATCGCTTAAAATAGGCTAGTTCTAGAAATTACAGTCTGGTGTATCTTTACGAATGACTAAATTACTTGAAGATGAAACCAGGGACGGTGAGGATTGGAATTTATTATCAAGAGCAGTACATCTGACCAAAAGCACGTTGCTTACAAAACTTATTTCCGATCTTGGACTTGAACTAAATGTCCGATCTTGGACTTGATCTACAAGAGAAGGGGAAGGAGGCCAGTGGATGGTCTATTGTGACTGTAGGCAGAGTCACCCTATGGTTCTACCAGAACCGGTTTACAAAAACAAAACGATTAAGGGAATGTGTTCCTTGGCTAAAACAATGCCCAGGTCGGAACCACATTATTAACATCAAGACAAATAATAATAACTATGCGTTGACCAGTCTCATTGCACACTATCACTTGAAGAAGAAACAAGCCTATCGATACCAAGAAAGTGATTGGAGCATACGTATATGCCATTCAAGAACACTTATTTCAAGTTCCCGAGCTTGGACGGGCCTGTGGCATTGGAATACTTTTTTGTGATTGAAAAAGCATGCCAGGTCAACATAAGGCTGCATCAATTCGTCAAGGATCAATAAGGTTACGGGCTAGTCTACATTCACAGAGGTAGCAGGGAGGCCACCGACAAGCGCACTGTACATATGGTCCAAATTTTAGAAGCCAATCATGTCACCCTCGTCGTTCATGAAAACTTTTAAAAATACACGGACACACGATCGCTTCTAGTGTTCATGTTGTATGCAGGGCATAGATGTGACCAAAGCCGAGCCCATGTGAAGTTATGTTCATCGACTACTAGCATACAACACGTCGGTATGCCCGAAGAAGGTGAGTTCTACCAGTTTGCCGTAATGTGCGAAAAAATGAAATCACCTGTTGCAGCATACTTTGACGGTGAAAGTATCCTTGTGCTGTGCGAAGAAGTGAAAAGTGTAATGAGTAACCACCAGTTATGCTCGTTCAGTTTTGTGTTGGTGGATAAAGACGGAAAATTTGTGACACACAAAGTCTTGGGCTTGGATTCGGTTCCGCTTTATTGTTAGAATACAATGAATATATTGGGAGACTGTCATTAATCCCCAAACCCGTTCTGTCAAAGGAAGATGTGTAGAAATACTGCAAACAACAAGTTTGTGAATGCTGTGGCGTCGAGTTCGGACTATACGGGAAAACAAAATTCAGGCATAACGACCACTTCCTAGAGGGGATCGTGTCTCCCCATGGGGAAATGATAACATCAAATTACTTCGCTGCGAAATGTAAGGAATGCAACTTCAAGATCAGTGAGAAATTGCGATACATGCCATGTATTGCTTCATCTATTGCTTCAGTGACGATATGCTCTTCGTTCTGCGCGGCCTGGACTCTCGTAACTGCTCTAACATTTGTGTGCTCCCCAAACAATCAGATAAAATGTTCAACATCAACGTATCCTTGAACGATGACACGAGCAAGTACACCATAAAATTCATCGACACCTTCTTCTCCCTAAATTCAAGTTTAGACACACTTGCCACTTTTCTCAGAGACAGAGGCAATGACATGCCGCTATTGAAATCTTACCTCATTCAGCTCGGGTACAGCGAACGGGTTCTAGAACTCGCTACTCGTAAAGTATATTTCTGGTACGAGGCCATTACATCTGATTCTGTGCTAGACCAAACAGAGATCTCATCGCAACAAGACTTGTATAGTCAGCTTCGAGGCACAGGAATATCGGACGAGGATTATGCTGAAGTGATCCAAATGTGGCAAGCAGACAAATGCAAGGAATTGCGGGACTACATGATCATCTACTTACTAATCGACACGCTGCTACTGGCCGAAGTCTTTGAAAAGTTCAGAGTCACCACGACACGAGACTGCACCCTCGACCCCGTCCATTTTGTGAGCGACCCGGTTTTGCAATGCATGCCGCTCTCTATCAAGGTAAGATGAAGTTGGAGCTAGTAAAAGACATTGATTTTTTACAGTTAATCATCAAGAATACTAGAAGCGGGTTTGTGACGCTGACGAATGGTTTAACCAAGCTAAACAATTCACGCTGCAAAGACTTTGATCCTGAAAAACCAGTGTCAACTGCAATATTTTTGAACTTCAATTCCCATTATGGATGGTCCATGATCGATCGCCGTATTGTCGACAAAATTCTAAAACTCACTGCCGAAGAAATTGAATCATTTGACCTCGTAAACACTGACTGTACAGGCAAATACACTTTCATTGTCTGCATTGATCCCCAAGTCGGCGAGGAAGTGGCTCGAAAAACGGATGATTTGCCTCTGCTACTGCACCACAAAGATGTCAGCTTGGATGACATGTCGCCCTTCACGAAGCAACTCTTGGAAGACTCGGAACATCTCAAAAACACGACACGGGGAGCTCGTAAGCTGGTAGCTAGTCATCTACCACAGACAGACTACCTCGTATCCCAAGACCGAGATTCATCGATTCATCGAATTTTTAAAATCAAACAAGAAGCAGTGATGAAAAAAAGTATTACAAAATGTATCCAAAATCGACAGCAATCGACTAATTCATTTGAAAAGTTCCTCTATAAACTGATAACGAAGGTACGTTTCGGAAAATTTATGTTTGACGTGGCGAAAAGAAGCCTAGAGGCCAAGGTAGTGTGCACAGTCAACGAATTCCGCAAGCATGCAGCAGATCCCTTGCTTCAAAGCTGCTACCCCATCGCCCCAGAGACAGCCAACATGATCCTCAGTCAGAAGAACGTGCGAATGGTTCATCTACTCCAAGTTGGATTCCACGTGCTTGAGAATACCAAAGCAAAACTGTACGGCTTCATCTACGACACTCTGAAACCCCACTACGGCGATGACATCTCACTCATTTACTCCGACACTGATTCGTTGCTTCTACAGTTCAACGGTGTGAAAGACATTGAAACGGAATTAGGGAAACCTACCTTCGCACCACACATGGACTTTTCCAACTACCCCAAAAGGCATCACATGTACGACGAGTCATAGAAAGGTCAACTTGGACTGCTGAAAAGCGAAACAGTCAACGACTATCCAGCAGAAGTCATTTGCCTTCAACATAAATCGTACAGTTTGCTGCTCGAATCCGACGCCACAAAATCTGCTGCAAAAGGCGTCAATTGGCAGACCCAAGCAAAAATTAGATATGAAAACTACAGAGACATTCACAATCAAAAATGTAATACACACTTTGAAACATTATACGACATTCGTGCTCGAAGATGTCAGCTCCAAACTGTACGCACAGTCAAAAAATGCCTCAGCAAATTTGAAAATATAATATGGTAAGTAGTAGGTATGTGTGCAAAAGTCGCCCTGGAAAATAGCTACATAAGTCGCCCTGGAAAATAGCTACAAAAGTCGCCCTGGAAAATAGCTACAAAAGTCGCCCTGGAAATTAGCTACGAAAGTCGCCCTGGAAAATAGCTACAAAAGTCGCCCTGGATAATTAGTGACTCTATGTTTGCTATTTTGTGAAGGATTTAGGATATATGCTTTTAGTGAAAGTATTAGATAGATATGATTTAGGATATGTGTTATTTATGAAGGAATTAGGATTTATGTTATTTATGAAGGAATTAGGATGGTAAGATATTTGTATCTTTCATCGAATGTATTGCTTAGGATGTTTGTTATTTGATAGTGACTCGGACGCTGTTCTTCTCTGATACTGTAGTTATATATTAGTGACTCTATGTATGTTAGTTGTGAAGGAATTAGAATGTATGTTATTTATGAAGGAAATAGGATGGCTAGATATTTGATCCTTTTATCGAATGTATTGGTTATAAAGTATGTTATTTGATAG